>JAIUCV010000002.1:37893769-38081269 GCA_026724425.1 Erythrophleum ivorense
GTAAATGAGCATCCAATAGATTTGTTTTATCCCTAATAAGGGCTTTAGCAAGATGATCCACTTTCTCTTCATTTATTTATTTTATGCGCTAATGTTTTATAATGTATGATTTCTAAGGCCAAGCATACCTATACTTGGAAGGATATTGGCATATATTATTCATCTAAACCGATTTCTCATTTATTGTATGCTAAAGATACTTTATAATTTTTCTAAGGCTATAAAATCTATGAGCAATTAAGTTTGGGATATTTTGTTAATTTATAGTAGGTCGCCAGGTTAGTGTGTTAATTTAGGTAGATTAGTATTGATTTTTAGCTTATATGTCCTACATCAGACAAAGAAATTGTTTTTGGTGTTTGTAGTGTCAAATTTACATATTGGCTTAGTAAATACTTAGGGTACATAGATTGATCAAGGCCAAGTTAAAATTGAACTATATAGATAGGTGTTTAATAAATTAATTGAAAGTTGTAGCCTTGGAAGTCAATGTTGTTGTCTCAGGCAAGTTGTCTTACTTTCATTAAATTTGTTCTTAATTCTACATTAGCCTATCCATTATCTTGTTTTGACCTTTCAAAGAAGTATTGTCATGAAATAAACATAAAGTTGGCCAATTATTTTTGGGTTATTGTGAGGCTAAGCCAAAGTTACATTCACTAAAATGGTCTGAAGTGTGTTATCCTACCTTTAAGAGGGTCTTAGTGTCAAGACAACACAGATTTTAATAGGACCTTACTAGAAATACATGTTTTGTGACCAGTTTTAAATGAATCTAGATCATTTTTTGCTTGTGTCTTAAGACTTAAGTCTTATAGAAATTTTTCTAATGGTTTTTTAACTACAACTTAGCCACATCCTAGGTTTGGAAGTGTATTTATAAATCTACTTTGCTTATATGTGATCATCTTCAATGGTTAAGCCATTTCTTTACTTAGCCATTATTGGTGGCCAATGCAATCAAGAGCTCTAGTCTTGTATGAGATGATAGGGAACTTTATTCTGCATGATTAGTGATAATGGAATATCTAGCATTTAAATTAATTGTATTCTCTTAAACAAGTTTAGTAGATTGTCTACACTTCTTTTTTTATTATAGGTTAAATGGATATATTTGTTTATTCTGGTCTGGTAATTTTTATGGTAGATATAAGGTCTCAAATAGGTATTGGTTATAATGTAGAAGCCAATTTAGCCCTCATTTAATCCTCTTATTATTTTAATTTATTTAATATTGGATGATGTTGGCTTTTTTTTCCTTTAACTATCTTAATTATACTAATATCCATTAGTTCAAAGTAACAGTTCCATACAGCAATATTCAATTTGATCATTCATTATAAAGCATAATTATAATCTCAAAGGAAAGGTCATGGTTCTTCAGTAGCAATAATCCATATCAGATAATAATTAAGTACATGTGTTAAATTTCAATTACTACATAGCTTGACTTCTTAATAAATTCAATCTTAGTTACAAAACATCAAAAGCCTATACTTGGCAATATGAGTGCACTTTGATGCTATACAAAATACATTACAAAATAATAGCATTTTGTAACGAACATAATTTTCGTAAAATGATGAAATGAGTCATATAAAAGCAAGCTCTCTGAAATGAGCTAGATAATGCCCCAAAAAATTTGGATAGTGTCCTAGGTTCCTGAAAATGATAATTCTAGGCTTAGATGAAAAGAAAAATAGAGTTAGGATGGTGAAACAAATTGTGACAAAAACTGACGAGCACAATGGCATTTTTGTAAATAAGTAAACTTTTGGAAAAACACATAAGAGGGATTTTTAAATGAAAATTTTGAATTGCCTAAGGTTCTCAGAGGCCTTGAAAACCATGGGAAGCCCCGAGACCGGTAAAGCATCTTTGGTGTACGTTTTCCAATGTTAGTGAACTTGAACTTTGATGGATTCGTTTGGGAAGGTTTTAGCTCCAATTTGAGTGATTCCAAAGGTATTTTATTAAATTGGGAACCTAAATTTTATAATGAAAAAAATAGTTCTAAAAAAGGAACTAAAACAAAGCTGAAACAAAATTACCACTATGGAAGGATGGAATTGGAATTTTTGAAAAAGTGAGTTTCTTGAATGTTCCATCAGCTTCTTGACTCTTCCTCCTCTCATATAGCACAACTTTCTTCTGCCCAAAATATAGAAAAACAAGCTCTCTCTCTCAAGCGCACAAGAAGAGGAGAGAAAGGAAGGAAGAAATCAAGGAAAAGGTAAGAAATTTCATGGAATTTCATGCTTCTCCTTCTTCCAATTTTATTCCTCTCCTTCTTAGCTCTCTTTCCATGGTTTATTTAAGTGAATTGGTTCTGTTTTGGGTCCAAAACTTAGAGGGGTAGTTTGAAAATTTTAAGGAGAGGCAAACCAAGAAGAAGAAGCTTTGAAAGCACACTTGATATCAAGGTAATTGCTTGTTGTTATTACTTCTTGTCCTTGCTCTCCCTTTGTGTGTATTTCGGCCAAGAATAGAACCAAGGGAGGGGAGGATTTTTTGTCTAAAAACAAGAGAGAAACTAGGGTTTTAGACCACAAGGAAGGGGAATATGGCAAGAAATTCCAAGAAAAACCAAAGGAAACTAAGATAAGAAAGTGTGTGTTCAAAAGTGAGTTTAGTATCTTGTCTTGCTTCAAGTACATAATGGTATGCTATTTATGGTGTTTAGGCCAAGAAAACATCCAACTACCTAGGTGACTTATGAGGCCAAAAAGAGGGAAGGATAAGATAAAAGAAGCTTACATAAATTCAAGGTAGCTCTCCACCTCATTCTTCTTGCAATCTTGTGTGCATATGTATGTCATTGTGTGCCTATGTGTGCTCTCATAACTTGATAGCATTCCACTTGATGTCTTAATATTGCATTGGTACCAATGTGTGTTCTTGAATGGCTTTGTTTGTGAAAATTGCTCACAAGGATGAGGTGATGTCAAAAGTCCCTTAATATGGGTGAGAAGGTGCCAAAAGTCTCAAGGTATGGGTGAGACTAGGTCAAAAGTCTCTTGAATAAGTGAGGCCAAGTCAAAAGTCCCTAGACCAAGGGTGAGGCATATCCAAAAGTCCTAGAAATATGATGAGGAAAAACCAAAAGTCCCTAGAGCTTCTTGATGGCTTGATTGTGAAAGTGTGGCATGAAAATCTTGCAAATGTACATTCATGATCTAAGTATCTTGTTTATTTGTACACTTGATATATGTATGCCTTGAATGGGTGTGTGAGCTATTGAGATTCTAGGAATCTTACTCCCCTTCCTTCCATCATCTTGAAAATGCCTAGGTGATGTTCAAGAAGTAAGGAATGTAAACAAAGGGTCTTGAGAAGTTACACTTGGACAATTATATAGTTTTTCTTGTACCTAGATACCAAAGTGGATATGTACATGATGTTTTTGAGTTGTAAGCCATTGAACAAATGTAATATTATGTATGAATGATGTATGAACATTATATGGTGCCAAGACAAAGGAAATGTGAAATTTGAACCTTGGATATATGCATTCTTGAGTGTGGGATAGCCAAATTGAGATATATGGTATTTGGAACCACTTGGGCAGTTCATATAAGTCATATTTATACTTTTAAACTTGCCCAAGAGATGCCAAATACTAAAGGGAGCCATTTGGACTAAAGAGTTGCATTATGAGAAGCAAAAATAACTATATTGGTAGGTTGTATCACTTTTTGTCCAAATGAGCTCTCTTTTATTTGAAATTTGGCATGTATCTAGAGCTTGTTGATAGATTTTTGGGAAGTTAAAATGGGTATGATTTGGAGGTCTACAGAATTTTTGGCGAATTTTTGAAGTTAGAAAAAATTCTAGTTTTGGTCAGTGTACTGTTCATATAATCTGAATTTTGATCTACGTCAATCATAGGGAAAATGATGTCCAATTGCCATGAAATTTTATAGGGCAAAACTCAACCTTCCCAGTAACTTGTGCTAATTAGAATCACCTCATTTGGATATCTAGGGAGGGATATATGAATTTTTGAAATTTCTATTCTGTTCCAGGCTCATCTCCAAACCCATGTTATTATTTGATTAATTTTCTAGGTCTAAATTCTCTTGGATTGGTCTAAAATTATTTTTCTCCTCTAGTTAACATCTGTAGCTTTCCAAATTGGTATAGATTGTATAGATTAGATTTTTGTGAAATTAATTATTAATTTCCAAAGTTTATATCAGTAAGTTGTATCAGATTTTTGGACAGCTCAAACTCTTTTCATTTTCTATTGTTAAATAAGGTCCAGAAGAGATTTTTGTGACTGGGAATTATTTTCAGTGTAAATTTGACATCCATAGCTTTCTAGAAAGTTATATTTTTGTATAATTTTGATTTTTCTACATTTAGTTATAATTTTTCAAAATTGCCCTTAAAATTTGCCATATGCTGTCTGCGAGATTAAGTGAAAATTTCAGGGTTCTTGACTTAAAAACCATGGATTTCTTGTTAATTTGAGTTGTTTATGATTTGTTCCAATAATGAATGACTAGAGAGTGTTGTTGGATAATCCATAGGGCCCACGTAACCGAATTGAAAAAATTTGACCCCGACATAATGCGATAAAGTGCATGAGAATGTACTTTTTCTTAATAATTCCCTATGAACATACACCTAATTATCTTGAATGGAAGGATATAATAAAAGGAAATATAAGGTATGACACATTTACTCTAAAACAAAATAACCTAAGTGTAAAGAGCCTACACATGGCCTCTAAATGAGAGGTGTTCATATACTTATTTCCTTTTTTTCTTACCCAAAAAATTTTCACCTATAATTGTTAGCCTATAAAATGGGGTGGGATATGAATATGAGTAAGTAAGGGATAATTCCAAACATATAAATAATTTAATAAGTATAAATGCATTTTAATAAGATAAACATCATAATCATCCATCATATTAGCAAATGAGCTAGTTTAACTACCAGTAACTACTATCCTATACTAGCAATCACATATATCATATTAATGGCCAATAACATAGGGAAAGGCCCATCCACGATGCCAACTCTCTATTGAATACAACATAGGCTTAGTGCATTCATAAGTCTGATCACAATTGGATGCCTGATTGAAGCACAATGCATAAGTAGTAGCTGCACCACAGCTCTATAAAGGACTCACTCACAGTCCACAACAATAATTAGGTAGCCAACCAATCATTTAACACAGCAAAACATATTATGCAGCAAGTATCATATCAACAAGGCCCATATGCAAGGAATTAGAAATTTAAACCTTAGTTACCTCACTTGGTTGGGTAAAGTTCTGAAGTCAAGATGAGTTTCCACACTCTAGAGTTTCTAAATTATAATCAGAGCATAGTCTTAGCCTCTAATTATAGCATGGGTCAAACACAATGAAATCAAACTATCAAAATTACCTAGAAATCACTTATCCAATCACCTAAAAGTCCCAAATTTGGACTTGAACTTCACCCATACCAAAGACCACAATATTCCACTTCAAATTCTAGGTATTTTCATACCAAATCAATGCCTATTATGTAAGTCAACCAATGGGACACTAACTAGTAGAAAATACATCAAAATGAGGAGTAGGTGCTTACCTAATAATCCCTCTAGCTTTAACCTTCGAAAATCAAGCTAGAACCCATTAAAATAACAAAGTTTATATTTGAGAATAAGATGAAAATCCTTCAAATGAAAAACTAATCAGACCAAAGTGTAGAGAAGAATGAGAGGAGAAATTTTCATATAGATTATCTTGGCCAAATCTCCCTCTAGAAGTGAGAAATAGTGGAATAATACAGAAAAACCTAACCTCCTCTCTCCTTATAGGAAAATGAAGCTCTCCTTTAGTTGAATAATGAGTTGGTCTACAAAATAAGGAAAAAGAGACAGAATATGTTAGGGTTTTAGATGGGTTTAGACTAACCTTAAAGCTCAATATCTATTTGGGTTCAGAAAGTTGCTTATTGGGCCGTGGGTTTAATGGTTTAATGGAGTTGGGTCTCCTTACAATGAAGTTAGGCTTTTTATAATGGTCCTTAATATGTAGAAGTTGATCATAGGCCCAAATATTTAGATATCTATCTTTACTTAATTAGTTTCACTAATGAGACCTATAACCATAATTAATCAATTTTCACCTAACCATGGCTAAAAATGATTATTGCGTCAAAACGTTTAAAATAAATCTATTTCTTTAAAAATCCTTCTTTCCTTTAATCTCCCCCAAATCCCCCACATTAATTCCTTAATTCATCATAATTATCCTTAATTAATTTTGAGGTGCTATGTTCTCCCCTCCTTTTAAGAATTTTGTCGTCAAAATTATACATACTTTACTCAAAAAGTGCTAGATATTCCTTTCTCATTGCTTCCTCTATCTCCCAAGTTACTTTATCCAGAGTTAGTCTTTTTCATACCACTTTTACTAAGAGGATATTCTTATTACGTAGCTGTTTCACTTTTGAATCCACTATCCTTTCTAGCTCAACAACATAAGATAAGTTATCTTGCAGGTACACATTCTTATGCTTAAAGACATGTAATGGGTCTAAGTGATACTTTTTCATCTGGGATATGTAAAACACATACTGAAATTAGGCCAAATTTGGGGTAAAGCCACTTTGTAGGTTATGGGTTTGATTTGCTCAAGGATTTGAAAAGGACCAAGGTAATGAGGACTAGGTTTTCTTGACTTTATAGATTATCTTATGCCCATCACCGGAGTAACCTTAAAAAACATATGGTCTCCTGCCTCGAATGCTAATGGTCTCTTTCTCTTATCGGCATAACTCTTTTGCCTACTCTGAGTAGCTAGTAATTTCTTCTTAATGAGTTCTATTTGATAGTTGGTTCGGTCCACTATGTTCGGACCTAAGAGACTTCTTTCACTAAGTTCTACCCAACATAAGGGTGATCTGCACTTTCTTCCATAAAGTGCCTTAAATGGTGCCACTTAGATATTAGAATGATAATTATTATTGTAAGCAAACTTGGCTAAAGATAAATACGCATCCTAGTTTTCCTTCAACCCTAGCACACTAGCTCTGAGTATATCCTTAAGGGTGTGAATGGTTCTCTTAGTCTATCCATCCAATTGAGGGTGATAGGTAGTGCTAAAGTTAAGGCTAGTGTCTAAGGCTTCTTATAGGAACTACTAAAATTTCAATGTGAACTTGGGGTCTTTATCTAACACAATGTTATTAGGGATACCGTGTAACCTCACAATCTCATAGACATACAGATTTGCTAGTCTATCTACAGAATAAATGGCTTTAATAGGTAAAAAGTAGGCAAACTTTATTAGTCTATCCACAATCACCCAAATAGCATTGTACTCGAGGATGTCTTGGGCAAACTTATCATAAAATCCATGGATATACTATCTCATTTCCATTTTGAAATCTCTAAAGAGTGTAACAATTTTGTAAATTTTTAGTGTTTAATCTTAACCCTTTGACAAACTAGACATCTAACAACAAAATCCAATATATGTCTAATTCCAAGCCACCAAAAACTCTTCTTAAGGTCTCTATGCATCTTAGAAGTGCTTGGATGAATAGTGTACCTAAAATCTTATGGGCTTCAGACAACACTATATTCCTTACTTCTTCATCTTTGGGTATGCACACTCTACCTTGATACCTTATTAAACCATCATCTGATAGGTTAAAGTCCTTGACCTCTCCATTTCCCAATTGCTCCCTAATTATACCCAAATGCTCATCTAGCTCTTGGGCCTCTTTAATTCTCTTTCTAACATTGCTTTCTATTCTCAACTCACCCAAAAGAAGACAACTAGGGTGCATGGTCATGGACAAAATTAGATCTCTTAATTCCTCAATTAATATATGGTCCTTAAACATTACCATTGCCATATGAATAAATTTCCTACTCAAGGTATTGGTGACAACATTCACCTTCGTTGGATGATACTTTAAGAAGAAATCATAATCTTTAAGGAACTTTATCCACCTCCTTTGTCTTATATTCAACTCTTTTTAGTCAAACAAGTACTTTAAACTTTTATGGTTACTATACACCTCAAATTGTACACCATAAAGATAGTGCCTATATGTAACACTTGGTTTTCTGTAAAAGACCAGAAACTAGGAATTTTCAAAGGAAGTCTCATAAATCATATTAATTGTGCCCAAATAAAATTAGAGAAATAAACTAGACCTTTAAAAATGAGAATATAAGGCTTGAGATACCTAAAAACCTAAGCTAAAAGAGCTACAAAAAATTACAAAAATATACAGCATCATCTTCATAATTTTAGGTAAATTTTGAAAAACTCACAAGAGAGATTTTTAAATGAAAAAATTAAGTTTCTTAGGGTTCTCAAAGGCCTTAAAAACCATAGGAATCCCTAGAATAGTTTAAACGCCTCTGGCGAGCAATTTCGATAAAGGGTTGATTGAATGTTTCAAAATAGTTTCAAATCCAATTTGGGTGAAACCAAAAGAATTTTATAAGTTTGAGGATCTAAATTTTATGATGGAAAAGATGGTTCTAAAAAAGAGTTGAAATGAACCCAAATGGAGAAAATTAAGAAGAGGGACTAAATTGTAAATTTAAAAAGTTGTAAAAGTGGACTTTTTGACTTCTTAAAACACGTCCTTTTCTACTCCAGCCCTTACCGCCAACTTGCTTCTAGTATAAATAGATTCTAAGAGAGTCTTTAGTGGTGCACCAAGCAAAGGAGTAATGAGAAGAAGATTTAAGGCAAAAAGTGTAAGATTTTCATGCTTTTTCATGTCTTCTCTTTCACTAATGTTCTTCCTCTCTTTTTCTTCTCTTTTCCTATGGTTTTGGTGATTGATTTAAAGATGTTTCATGGCTAGTTTAGTAGGAAGAAGAGAGAAATTGAAGGAGAAGTTAGAAGCAAAGGAAAGCCACTTGAACAAGACTTGAAATAAAGGTAAGACATCATGGTTTCTCATACTTCTCCTTGCTTGTTCTCCTTGTATACTTTTTGTCCAGCTCAATGCCCATATATAAGGGAATAATTTTTGGTCTTAGGAACATAGAAAGGAGGGTTTTAAGGCATGAAGAGTAGGAATGTGCAATAGGAAGTAAAATAAAAGCCTTAAAATGCAAGTTATTCTACCTAGGGATTTTAAGATGCATGTTAAATTTTGAGACTTTCTAAGGGTTGTATAGCTTATGTAGGAATGAGCTCTTAAGACATTTAAGAAGTTACATAAGTGGCTAATTCCCTAAGACAACAAACAAAACCCTATGGCTCCAAGGTGTGTGTGTGTTTCGGCCAAGGAAGAGGAAGAGGACCTAGGAAGAGTTTTAATTTATTCTAAGGGTAGGCATGGCCTAGATATAAGCTAGAGACACTAAATAAAGAATTGGTTTGAATTTAGAAGCCATGGTTAATGAGATGGAAGTTTAGGCCCCTTTATGGACATAAAGAAACAACCTAGTATTTGGCTTTTTGAATTAAACTTATGATGACTTTAATGAGTCTAAATGGAGTCAAGAGACTTAGATTGTATGAGAAATTGGAGCCAAGATCATAAATTCTAGGGTTTGCTTCATTATGCCCTTTTATGGAACCATATTGGTGGCATTAGATAACGTAAGCATGCATAGGGTTTATGTAAGGTTAGAATTGGTTCCAATAATTGAATTGTGTCTTATTTGATGTGCCTAGGCCAAGAAAATCAAGGTTATCCTAAGTGCAAGTGTGTGGCCAAAAAGGGGAAGGAATAAATAAAAGAAAAACTGTGTGATCCTTGATATAAGGTAGCTCTCTAACCTTTTTCACATGCATTGCTTGGATATTTGCTTATCATTAGATGCTTGCATGTATGTTTGAACTATGAGATATGTTTTTAGCAATTGAATACATGTTATTGTACCATTATGCTTCTTAAAATGTGTTTATGAATATAAAGTGGCTTGAATGAATATGGTTATGCCAAAAGTCCCTTAGCATGGGCAAGGATGAGCCAAAAGCTCCTAGGAATAGGTAAGACATAGTGAAAAATCTCAATAAGAGTAAGGCTAAGTCAAAAATCCCTTGAAAGTAGGTGAGGAAAATCCAAAAGTCATAAAAGAATTGGGTGAAGCTAGACCAATGCCCTTGAGAACTTATGTTTAACACATATGAGTTCATATGACAAGGAAAATGATTTATGTATGTTCATTAGTAGCTTATATGGCATGCATGCATTCTTTGACATATAAATGCATCCTTTATGTACGTTTGAAAGGGTAAAAAGCTATTAGAATTCTTTGAATCTCACTCTTCCCCTATATATGTCTAACTATGTTTAGGTGAGTTACGTGGACTAAGAAATGGAGGCCATGCATCTTGAAGAGCAAAACTTTGACAATGAAATATAAAATTAGGCATTTTGATGTCAAATTTTGTAACCACATGATGTATATGAGATGTAACCACTTGAACATGTTTTAATGTATGTAACTATGGTGTATGTGTCAATTTTAAAGTTAAATGAATGAATATGTGAGTTATTAACACCCTAGTGCCTTGATGTCCATGTATGTGAAAGCAACTAGGATGGTGGTTTTGATATGCATGATGATTTGGACCATTTAAGATGCTCACATAGGCTATGTTTATGCTTTTGGATGTGCTCAAAAGGTTGTGGAATGAGTAGGAGACCATTTGGTACTAATTTGACCCTTTTATAGTTCTAAAAATAACTAAATCTTAAGTTGAACCACAAACTAACCAAATGGACGATTTTGTGCATGAAATTTGGCCCGAATATAGGTCTTATCTAGAGCTTTTCATAAAGTTAAATAGAACTCAATTTGGAGCTCTAGAAAATTTATTATAAATTTTTAAAGTTGGCCAAATTATGTAAAATTGTCAAGGTTACTGTTCATATGGTCAGTTTGCATTCTTGTGTCACTTGTAGGTCAAATGAGGTCCAATGCTTATGAAATTTTACAATTATAAACTACACATTTAAGCTTTCTATAGCTATTGAGAGCACTTCATTTGGATTTGTATAGAGGGAGATATGATTCTCTAAAATTGGAGTTTAGTTGTAGGATGCTATACTGACCTGATGCACTATTCTATCAATTGTTGTAGGGCAAACCTGGTTGTTTTGGTTTGGAATTATTTTTAGTAGTCATTTAACATCTAGAGCTTTGCTGAAAGTCATAGCATGCATGGTTTTTATTTTTCTACAATTATTTATGATTTTCCAAAATTCATATCAAAAAGCTAGCCCTATAACCTGAGAGCAAAATTCTAATATGATGATGTATGGTCTAAGATCCAATAATTGTGTGATGAATTATGATGTTTTTTATATGAATGAGTATGTTATGGATAGAAATTAAATTAGAGAAGCTTAAATGATCCATAAGTTGAACACCGAGTGTTTTAGCTTTTAATGTTGAGAAAAAAAAATCGATGCTCAAGATGTGATTTCCATGTAAAGGTGTGAGATGAAGCCTTTATGATAAAATTGAAGGCTAAGAAGCTAAGGTATTAAACTCTAAATCTTAAAAGTAAAAACTACAGTGGCTAACTCTAGATTATAGTAGAGTAATTCTCTTCATGAGGCTTAAGTTGCCTAGATGCATAAGCTATCACCCTACCTTGTTGTATCAAAATACAATGTAAACTTTTCTTAGAAGCACCACTATAAACCATAAAGGTTTATTTAGGGTCAGGTATCACTTGTAGGGTATTTTCAGGATGCGCAGCAAAAAATTAAAACCTTGAATCCCTTCCCATAGATCCATCAATGTTGTTTAAATTGAGTAGATCTAGAAATATTTACCTTTTCTGTTGGATCTTATGAACTAATCTACAAATCTGCTCCCTCTACCGGTATTCACACAAATGGCTTGCTAGCCTCTTTTACCACTGTTTGTACACATTTTTGGTAGAGAAGACGCTTTCCTCTTCCTCTTTCTCTCTCTAGGCATCCTTACAGTGTTCGTACACTTTCTCTCTATACGATTGTATGGCATCCCCTGTACAGTGTTCGTACACTTTCTCTATCTAGATGTCCGTATGGCGGGCGTACAGTGTTTCGTACGTCGTTTGTACGCTTTTCTCTCTCTATGGTTTTTCTTTAGTTCTGTAGTTCTAGGAAACCCAAGCCTTCTATCATTTATAGAGGTATCTTATTAGGATTTCAGATATATTTGATTAATTTAAAATATATTATTTTAAATTAAATCAAATCAAATCAAATTTGAATTAAATAGATTAGTTTAAATTTAAGTCTATCTAATAGATTTAAATTTTAACTAATTATTTAATATAAATCTAGAACTTAATTCAAATTTAATTTATCTCATAAATTAAATTTAAATTATCATATTAGTTTAAATTTAAATCTATTATATAGATTTGGAATTTAAAACTAATTGATTTAAATTAATTGAAGGATATATATTTTTTGAATATATAAATATATATATATTTCAAATTTTATAAATTATATATATATATCAAATATATATTTATTTATTTATAAAATTTTTCCACCCTAGATTGAACGTGACATTCATTGAATTTAGACGTAATTTCAAATTCAATGAATTGGGACATGACATTTATTGAATCTAGATGCAATTTCAAATTCAATGAATTTGGACATTTTAACTTGAGTTAACTTGTTCTTGTGTATGACCCTATAGGCCTATATCACTATTTGACCCACAAGTCACAAGCAGCTTTAGCAAGACATTGTGACTACCCAAATCATATAGGAATCGGTGATCTGATGCAACTTGTCATATAACCTTATCACATCTTTTTTGTCACACGATATCTAGATCAAGTATGAGGCATGAAAATGTCATCCTCATCTTACTTGATCGTCTCTTTTTCAATCTACGTGCAGATTGATATTAAGAATGAAAATCCTTCCATTCGAGTACGGCCATGCATTTCTCAGTCTCACTCATCGAGGGGCCTAAAGATATCTCTTTATTAATCAGAGGGATAAATCCTATCTTGACCACTCATCTTCTTCTACATGAATTTCATTATATTCGATCATAGCCTTTATGATCACCCGGTTAAAGATGACTTTTCACTATGCCAAAAAATAGTGTTCCTTATGTTGGAAATTATGGTGATCTCAAGTCCAAGAGCTCGGTGATACGGTTATACATAAGATATGCTTATTACTTAATCCATATAGATATCTTATGGCGGGTCGATCAAGTATCTTATTCCTTAACAAATGCCTATGATTTTGATTTGTATCTTTATACATGATTAACACATAATCATCAATCAAAATCATACTAGTCTTAGTTCATAATCATTCCCATAATGATTATTGACTAGAGATATTTAAGATAATTAATATGATTTATCCAAGGATATAATTATATAGAACATGCAAAAGAATATAATAATAATGTAATAAAAAAACTCTTATTTCTTAATAAAGTACAATATTTGCAATACAATAATTGGCCTAGGGCACAATCTCCAACAACTCCCACTTGCACTAGGCCTAATTGTTGATGTATTTAATACCCATTGACCTAACATAATGCTCATGCTTTGCCTACATAAGCAATTTAGTAAGTGGATCAGCAACATTGTCATCAGTTGGTACTTTACATATCTTTATATCACCCTTGTTGTGTAAGTGGCTTAGCCTAAGTCTTTCATTGAGAAACACTTTCCTAGCCAAGTCTTGACATTTTTCAAGGTAGGTATGTCATTTCCAATGAGTAGGATGTCATCAACATAAAGCACTAGAAATACAACTATGCTCCCACTAACCTTCTTGTAAACATAAGGTTCATCGATATTTTGGATAAATCCAAAATCTTTGACTACTTCGTCAAAGCGATGATTCCAACTCTGATATGCTTGTTTCAACTCATAAATGGATTTTTGAAGCTTACAAACCTTTCCAGAATCCTCTGGATGTACAAAACCTTTAGGTTGTGTCATGTACACATCCTCAAGCAGCTTCCCATTAAGGAATGCTATTTTGACGTCCATCTGTCAGATCTCATAATCATAGTATGCTTAATGGTAAGAAGGATCCTGATTGATTTAATCATGGTGACTGGTGAAAAGGTTTCATCATAGTCTATACCATGGGTTTGTTTGAATCCTTTTGCAACCAATCGTGCTTTGAAGGTATGCACTTAGCCATCCATATTAATTTTCTTCTTAAAAACTCATTTGCACCCAATAGTTTTTATACCTTCAAGTGGGTCAATCAAGGTCCATACCTGATTATCATACATGGATTACATCTCAAACTTTATGGCTTCTAGCCATATCTCAGAGTCTAATCCTACTACAGCTTCTTGATAGGTAGTTAGCTCATCTTGACAACGAGCAACACATCACAACTTTCAGTTAAAAGAAATCCATATCTTTAAGGCTGATGTCGTGTCCTATCAAACTTTATGGCTTCTAGCCATGTCTCAGAGTCTAATCCTACTACAGCTTCTTGATAGGTAGTTGGCTCATCTTGATCAATGAGCAACACATCACGACTTTCAGTTAAAAGAAATCCATATCTTTGAGGCTGATGTCGTGTCTTATCAGACCTTCATGGGCCTTGTGTTACTTGAGTAGGCTCAACAACTTGTTGTGAGTCTTCTCATTTTTTCATCTTTGGCTCAATGTGATTTTGTGGCTCTCGAACTTCTTCGAGATGTATCTTACTCCCACTGGTTCTTTTAGAGATAAATTCTTTTTCTCGGAAGATACCATTTCGAGCAATAAATAATTTATTCTCATTGGGATTGTAGAAGTAGTATCTTTTAGTTTCTTTAGGATACCCCACAAAAAGGTATTTTATAGATTTGCGTGCTAACTTATATGAGGCTTGTTGCTTAACATATGCCTCGCATCCCCAAATCCTAAGAAAAGCTAAACTGGGCTTCTTCCCAGTCCATATCTTATATGGGGTCTTTTCAACTGCCTTAGATGGTACACGATTTAGTGTGAACGCAGTTGTTTCTAATGCATAGCCCTAAAAGGATGGTGGAAGATTTGTTTGACTCATCATAGATCAAACCATATCTAACAGGGTTTGATTCCTTTGTTTAGAAATACTGTTCCATTGTGATGTTCCTAGTGGGGTAAATTGTGAGACAATTCTACAATTTCTAAAATGGTCAATAAATTCTTGACTCAAATATTCACCACCTCGATTAGATCGAAGTGCTTTAATAGATTTGCCAAGCTGATTTAGTTCCTCATTTTGGAAGGTTTTAAACATTTCAAAAGATTCAGATTTGTGTCTCATTAAATATATGTCTCCATATCTACTATAGTCATCTACAAAAGTAATGAAGTATAAGTGACCACCTTTGGCAACAATACTCAGTGGACCACATACATCGGTATGTATTAAGCCTAATAGGTCAGTGGCCCTCCCACTATGCCCAGTAAAAGGTGCCTTAGTCATCTTTCCTAATAAACAAGATTTGCAGGTGTCAAATGATTCAAAATCAAATAAGTTAAGTAGTCCATCTTGATAAAGCTTTGAAATACGTTTCTCATTTATATGGCCTAGAGGACAGTGCCATAGGTAGGTTGAATTCAAATTGTTTAACTTGATCTTCTTGGTAGTTACGTTATAGATATTTTCCTTATTGGGAATTTCAAGGTTCAAGTAATAATGACCACCATGCAAATCACTATCCGTATAAAAGATGTCATTAAAATAAATAGAACATTTATTATTCTCAATAACTGAAGTAAAACCTTCCTTATCTAAATAAGAAAGTGAAACAATGTTTCTACTCAAAGCATGAACATAATAGCAATTGTTCAAAACAAACAAAAGCCCATTGGGAAAAACTAATTCATAAGTGCCTACAGCTAAAGCAGCAACTCTTGCTCTGTTTCCAACTCGTAGGTCTATTTCGCCCTTTTTCATATTTCTACTCCCTTTAAGACCCTGTACATTTGTACAAATGTGAGTTCTACATGCAATATCTAACACCCATGTAGAAGAAGTAGAAAGATTAATTTTTATAACATAAATACCTGAAGTAATAGTCTCGTTATTCTTTTTATTCTTTAGATCTTTTAGGTAGAGCTTGCAATTTCTCTTCCAATGACCGGGCTCATTGAAAAAGAAACAAAGTCCTTCCTTGAGATTTGCTTAGCAATTTTAAGCATCGAATGCAGTTCAAAAATTGATTTCTCTATGTTGTTTATATTATAATTCATGATGAACTGGTCATAACTTTCCGGGAGTAAGTTTAAGATCAAATTTGTAGCTAACTCCTACTCATGGGAAATCTGAGCCTTTCAAGGTGATCAATATAGCCTTTCATTTTTAAGACATGAGAGCTAACTGATGCACCTTTAACCATTTTGCAGAAATGTAAGGTGTAATACTCCAAAAAAAATAATTAAGGTGTTAATTATGGATTAGGTTAATTAGGAATAATTAATATGGAATAATTGGATAAGTTAAGTAAATGAAAATTTTAGAAAGATAAATTATTAATATGGGTTTGAGATTTAATTAGGAGAGAAATTTCATCTAAGCCTAAATTAATGTAGGAGATTATGATAAGAGGCTAATGGGGGGCCCAATAAGCTAGGTGCAGGCCCAATATAATTCAATGTGATAAAGGCCCAAGATCTACCTTGTATAGGCTCTTATAATTGGCCCAATAACCCTTGTGCAGACCCAAAACCTTTGAGCTCTTAAAACTTGTTTTGGCCCAATAGAATTTCAGCAGCCGCATGTGTAAGAGTTGGCCCAACAAAGCTAAAATCGGAAGCCCAAATGGAGTTGGACCTTCGAGCAACCCATGACCCATATTTGACCCAAATAAAACCCAACTAAAACCTTAATGCTTCAGCCTCTTCCTTATTTGCTGAAACATAAACACCCATCTCAAAATTCGGAGGTCCAAAGGAGGCTCTAGAGTTTTTGGCATATTTCCACATTTTTCCACTTCTAAAGCAAGATTTAGCCAAGGTAATAGTTATATAACTTAATCCTCTCATCTTTCTCTTCATTTTGGTCTAATTAGTTTTTCATTTGGAGTATTTTCACCATACCCAAAATTTGAAATATGGTTGTTTGGGATTTTCTTGGTGAAATTCGTAGGTTGAGGCTAGGGCTGACATTAAGTGAGTATAAATCCTTCATTTTGATGCTTTCTTTACTAGTTTGAGACCCCTATAGCTGATTTATAATATGGGTATTAATTTTGTACGAATTTGCTTAGGATTTTAGGTGAAATATTGAGGTTTCTGGTAGAGGATACTTCAATTCGAATTTGGGATTTGTGGTGGCTGGGTAAGTGTTCCCTAGGTAGTCATTAGCATTTTAAATTCTTTGGACACTGTTGCAACTTTTAATGATGAATTAAAGTAGTAATTTTCTGATGCTATGGTTTTAGGGAGATTTTTGTACCATTGGTGTCTGTTGCAATTGTCTATAAGTGAGGTAACGGGGTTTATATTAATTTCATGCATATATCTGTTTTAATTTCATATTTTGCTGTACATGAATGATTTGAAATGTTGAATAAATTGGTTGGCTATCATTATGTTGTAATTAGACCTTGTGAGCCCATGGTGGAGCTGTGGTGCGGCTACCACCCATGCATGCGCTTCGATCGGGCACTGGGTTATGATCAAACCCCAGATGCACTGAACTTTAGTTGTGCTCAATGGGGAGTAGGTGTCGTGGACGGACCTCTCCCGGTGTTAATGGCCTTTAACAAGTGAAAATATGATTGTTAGTATGGGATAGTGATCATGATGGCCTAATTGTTTCATTTACTGATATGACTGGTGTTCTTCTGATGCTTATGTGAAATTATGCATATATGTTAATTAAATTAGATTATATGATAGAATTGCCTTAGTTTCTGAGATTCGCATCTCACTCCATTTTATGGGATTAATATTTTAGGTGAAGGTTCTTTGGGTAAGGATAAGGAGAAGCAAGTGGATGAAAATCTATGAGCTTCATCATGTGGGGAGAAGGCTGCACATAGGCTGACTTATTTAGTATAGATGCTAAATTTTGCATTCCTTATTGTATAGCATCATCATGTATTCATATTGCCAAGTGTAGGCTCTTATATTTTGATTACCTTAGATGTATTCATTGAGGAGTTAGACCTCATTTTAGCTTGATATCAGATGTATGAACCCATAACATCTGATGTATGAATTTTGCTGAATTTATGGTATGGTATATTGTTGGAAATATAATTATGTGATGTATTAGATGTAATATGAACCATTAATGTATGAAACCTCTGACGGAATATATATCGAATTTTAACTTCTAATAGTGCATGAATTCTTATTGCTATTATTCTATGAACTTGCCGGTATAGGATAGTTGGAGCAGTGAAAATTTACATATAAGTTTTGAATTGATAATGGTAGAATAGCTGGGTGTATAGGGTAGATAAATACCATTAGAATCATATAAAATGCGTAGAAGTGGTCCTAGGGTAGTCCCAAGATGAGAATTGGAGTATAGGGGACAAAATTTGGGAGATATAGTTACAGGAAGGAGTTATGCTGCGGCTAAGAAGGCTCTGCCATGGCCAAATGAGTGACAGAAGCTAGGGGCACTGTGGCATGAGTAATCTCACCGTGGCGCAAGCGAATAAGAATTCTCCTGAAGAGTAACAGTGGCAAGGAACGTCGTGGCTTAAGGAATCTCGCCGCAGCGCAGAGTAGAAAAAAATCGCTCATGAGGGTAATAGAATGAAACCTCACCGCGATGCAACATGTATCGCTGCCGTGCTAGTCGAGGGAACAAAGTTAGGAGTGTACAGTAGCGAATCTCGTCGAGGTGCAAAGGTGTTTTGTTGAGGCGAGGATCGTGGGATCTGGAATAGTAGCTCCAGGAGGCATTTTCACCACGGCGCCATGTAGGCCAGCCGTGGCGATGGTCCAACTTGTCGTAGCAAAATTTGTGAAAAATTGCCCAACAATTCCAGTACCTAACTTAGCCGCGGCGCGAATGGTTTGGGCCGCAACGTAAGACCCCAAACTCCTACCTTTAGTCTAGAAACCCTAGTTTTTTCAATGGTAATGCTAGGAAATGATATAGGAATACTTGTGGGAGGTTTTTGCGTGTTGAAACTGATGAATGGATGAATCATAAATCCCTTATGGTAGTATGATTTCTTTTATACATTTTTGTTTTGTTTGTGGTTGTTTAGTGATGATCCTAACAGGTTCAAATTTTCCTATATTTTTATAATGTAATAAACTGTAACGACTCCAAACCTTGATCATTAATTATTAATTGCATATTTAACTATAATTACCATGTTTAGAAGGTAGGGTTGTCACATAAGGCTTTGGCAGTTTCATACCTTTCTTGCCTTGCCTGTTGCAAGAACATTTCCTTGAGATGCACAATCATCTCATAAGCCTCTATGTATTCCATATCTCTTTAAAGTTTTGGGATCATAGTGGCTAGCATCAAGCATGTTACATCTACAGAGTCATTAAGATGCTTAGTGTGGGCATCCTTTAGGGCTCTTAGAGCATTTTGTCACATAATATTTAGATCAAGTATAAAGCATAGAAATGTCATCCTCATCTTACTTGATCGTCATTTTCTCGATCTATGTGCAGATTGATATTACAAATGAAAATCCTTCCATTTGAGTACGGCCATGCATTTCTCAGTCTCACTCATTGAAGGGCCCAGAGATATCTCTCTATTAATCAGAGGGACAAATCCTATCTTAACTATTCATCTTTTTCTACATGAATTTTATTATACCCGATCATAGCTTTTATGATCACTCGGTTAAAAATGACTTTTTACTATGCCAAAAAATAGTATTCCTCATATTGGAAATTATAGTGATCTCAAGTCTAAGGGCTCGATGATACAGTTATACATAAGATATACTTATGATTTAATCTATGTAGATATCGTATGGCGGGTCGATCCAGCATCTTGTTCCCTAATAAATGCCTATGATTTTGATTCGTATATTTATACATGATTAACACATAATCATCAATCAAAATCATACTAGTCTTAGTTCATCATCGTTTCCATAATGATGTCAACTAAGGATATTTAAGATAATTAATATAATTTATCCAAGGATATTATTATATAAAACATGCAAAAGAATATAATAATAATGTAATAAAAGAAAACTCTTATTTCTTAATGAAGTATAATATTTGCAATACAATGATTGGTCTAGGGTATAATTTCCAACATCACTAACACAAGTGCGGTGGTCAACCTATTCTTAAGTTCTTGAAAAGCATCCTTACATTTAGCATTTTACACAGAAAGTTAATCTTTCCTAGTCAACTTTGTCAAAGGCATAGTTGATTGGGAAAATCTTTTAATGAACCTCCTATAATAATGACTAAACTTAAGAAACTACAAATTTTGGTTATTGTTTTGGGTTTCTCCCAATTTAGTACCACTTCTACTTTACTAGGATCTATTATTACCCTTTGTTTTGAAATCATATGGCCTAAGAACTTCACCTCTCGCAACCAAAACTCACACTTGCTGAGTTTAGCATACAACTTATGCTCTTTTAAGGTCTGAAGAACTATCCTAAGATACTCTTCATGTTTCTCACTACTCTTCGAATAGATGAGGATATCATCAATAAATACTATCATAAATTGGTCAAGAAATGGCCTAAAATCCTATTCATGTAGTCTATAAAAATAGCAAGGGCATTAGTTAATCCAAATGGTATGACTAGGAACTCATAATGGTCATACCAAGTCTTATAAGTGGTTTTAGGTATGTTCTCTGCTTTCACTCTAAGCTAATGGTATCTCGATGTAAGATCAATCTTTGAAAAGACTGATGCTCCAACTAATTGGTCAAGCAAATAATCAATTCTAAGCAAATGGTATTTATTCTTGATGGTCACTTGGTTTAATTGCGTATAGTCAATGCAAAGCCTAAAACTATCATCTTTCTTCTTCATAAACAACACCGATGCTCCCCATGGAGGCACACTTGCCAAATGAATCCTTTTTTAGGCAACTCTTATATTTGACTTTTCAACTCAACAAGCTCAGCAGGTGCCATTCTATATAGAGCCTTAGAGATTAGTCTCATATTGAGAATTAGGTTTATGGAAAATTCTAGCTCTCTCTCCTAGTGGACCACTAATCTCTTTAGAGAAAACTTTCAAGAATTCCTTAATCACAAGTATATCTTCTAAACCATCCTCAACCTCAACATACAAGGAAAAGAATACTAGAAACCCTTGTCAACCACGCCTAAGGTACCAACTGGCTTAGGTGGCTAACACACAAACAAGCTCATTCATGTGACAAGTTTTAGGTATATTAGCAGGTAAGAAGACAATCTTATGATTATAATCAAATATCACATTATTAGCCGACAACCAATCCATACTAATGATCATGTCAAATTCATGCAAAAGGATGCAAATCAAGTCAGGGGTAGTACAACAACTATAGAATTGCACAACATAATTTAAAACACACATTTGATGTAATCATGGGGAATCCTCTAGGAGTAGACACATATAATTCAAATGGAAACAGGCTAATTTTAAGACCTAGATGCTTAACATAATCATATGAGATGAAAGAATGGGTCGCACTTGAGTCAAACAATACATCTATAATATGATTATAAACAAGAATAGTACCTCTAATTAGACTAGGGAACCTACAAGCCTCTTGCTACATTAGTGCAAACCCCCATCCTTGTGTAGGTGGTTTGACGAATGAAGCTGTAACATCCGGTCTCTCCATAAACATGAGAAACGCGAAACGTGAGAAACACGATATTCGATTTTTCTGTAAACGTCAGAAATAGGCCAAATATAGAAGGAAGTCCTCAAAATAGAAGGAATTCGGGCCAACTAAAATTATGATAAAATTTTAAATATTAGAAAATGAGGATTTGAGGTTTAAGATGCCCAAAAACCAAAGCCATAAGAGCTCAAAAAATTTGCCAAAGGAAGTACGGACATTTTTGTAATTTTTGAAAAATTTTGAAAACTCATAGGAGGGCTTTTTAAATGAAAAATTTAAGTTTTTCAAGATTCTCAGAGAGAGGCTCCGAATACCATGGGAACCCCTAGAACAGTTGAAACCTCTCCGGTGAGTAATTTCAGTTGTCGGTTGACTAAAACTTTGACCGAATAGTTCGGAATGGTTTTAAATCCTTTTTGAGTGATTCCAAAGCAATTATTATGATTAAGAACCTAAGGAATATGATGGGAAAGACAAATTTTGAAAAGGAGTTGAAATGAGACTAAATGGACAAACCATGGATTATGGACTAAAATGAAAAGTTAAAAAGTATGTTGACTTTACCATTTTTCTTTTAAAATCATGTCCAGCCCTTCTCCTTCCTCTCCACTGACGTTTTTCTGGTCTAAAACAGATTTAAAAGTTACGCACCAAGGGAAGAGAAGGAGAAAAAATTCAAGACTTTAGGTATGGAAATTTGCTTGTTTTTCATGCTTTCTCTCCACCAATCTTTTCTCCTCTTTTTCCCTCTTCTTCTCCATGATTTTTCTGAAGTTTTGAGGGCTGTTTTGAAGGGAGAACAGAGGAAAAATTTTGAAAATCAAGTAAGGAGGTCAAAGGCAAAGAGCAAGCAAAGAAAAGCAAAAAAAACAAAAACTTTCATTCTTTGGTAGTTTCTCCCTCCCCCTTCCTCTTGCACAAAATTTGGGTACCATGAGCCCAATTCTTAGGGGCTGTTTTCTGCCCAATTCATGGAGGGATTAGAGGTTTTAGGTGGTAAGGATTAAGAATGAACTAATATAATCAAGAAACGAGTATTAGGAAACAAGATAGAAACATTAGGGATCCAAATACTCCCTTGCAAATATGATTTTATATGAATATTTTTAGGCTTAATTGAATGTTAAAACATGCTCCTAAGGTCCCTAAGAGGCTCCCCACATGCTTCCTCCTTCAAGAAAATAAAGAGAACTCCATGGAAGGCCAATGCAACCATAGTCTCGGCCTAAGCAAGTTCACCTAGCTAGGGAGAGTTTCAAATTTTTCTAAGGCCATTTTTGAGTCATATATGGTGAATGAATATAAGATGAGGCCTTAGAAAAAATTTAAAACTCAAGGAAAGTGAATTGGGGTTATAGGTTCCATATTATGACCTAAAGAAGCAACAAGGTACTAAGCCCTTTGTTTTAATGGTGTGGTGGCTCCAAGAGGTTTAAAAGGAGTCAAGAATTATAATTGAGAGGAAAGAATGAGGCTTAGAAGTTATTTGAGGAGTGTTGTTTCATTAGGCACCATTATGGACCATAATGAAGCCTATAGAGTAATTTAGGGATTAAGCAAATTGTATAGATTTAGAATATGTTTCATGAACCTAATTACCTCCCTTAAATCATGTCTAGGCCAAGAGAAACCATCTCCACCAAATTGTGGGTGTATAGCCCAGGCAAAGGAGGGAAATCCAAGGAGAAAAGTGTGTAGATTTGTGCAAGGTAGCTCTCTCCACTTTCTCTCATGCATGGATAGCTTGTTTTAGAATGTGTGTATGTGTATTTTCAAGCTAAGAAAAGTATGCTAGTATCCCTTTATATGTCATGATCCTTGATGCCATGTTATGTTTTAAATGAGTCCATGATATTTGTATGAGTTTGCTTGAGTATGGAAAGGCCAAGAATTCTTTCCTTTGGTGAGGATGGGCCAAGAACCCTTGAGCTTAATTGAGACAAAGCAAAGAGTCTCCCAAAAGCAAAGTGTAACACCTTCATTTCTAGCTCATACCCATCATGCCTTACATGCTCATATACATATGGAAAGCATAAAAGGGAGATCATTTGCTTTGGGTTCATATTCTTCCTCACTATACATCATGCATGGGTAGACATTCACTTTAGTGTCACATGGACCGGGTGAGCTCTTTCTATACATCCTTATGCTTATTTGCACCATTACAACTTATTTCAATCCCAAAAACATGCTTGAAACTCATGGAAAGCAAAAAGGGATGTGAGACATGCAAATTCATTTTCGGCAGATTTGGCCTCATTTCTGGGCAAAGTTTGGAAATTCATAACTAAATACAAAAAAATCAAAAACATGATCTCTTGATCACTATGGAAATATTAGACTGTCTACTTCATGGGAAAAATATATGCAACTCATAAAATTCTGACACATAATGCGTTTGACATGCGAAATCATCTGGAGGTCAGAGGAGGCTCTGCTACTGTCACAGTTTACTGATATGGATTTCAAAAATGTCTAACTAATTCCACACAAATCCACTGCATGCAAATGATATCACTATGGAAATATATGGATGTTAACTAGAGAGAAAAAATATCTCCAGATCAGTTCATCAAGCCAAACTCCCGGAAACCGATGAAACAGTACCTCGGGTCTGGTAGGATGACTGATTCTGGGATGGAACTTCGAAATTGCATATCTTCCTCTCTAGACCTCCAAATGAGGTGCTTCCAGTTGATACAAGTCTCTGTGACTGTCTAGTTTCTGTCTATAAAATTTCGTACTCATTGGATCACGTTTGCCCCTCGGATGACACAATTCCATAACTGACCAAATGAACAGTGTTTCTGAAAATCCGAAATTCTGATACCAACTTTGAAAAATCATAGAAAATTCTACAGACCTCCAAATGACTTAATCTTTAGCTTCCCAAAAATCTCTAGACAAGATCTAGTCACATGCCAAATTTCAAGGCAAGAAGAGGTCATTTGGTTAGACTTGGACATCATGGGCAAAAAGACCATTTTCATGTGTTAAATGAGGCTTCAAGGGTTCAAACTTGCCTCTTCTACCTTTAAAGCTCTATGAGCATGTGGAAAAGCATTAATATATGCTATCAAATATAGCTCAAGTATCTAACAACCCAGATTTGCAAAACTCACTCTCCCACACCAACACATACATCCATGTGGCCAATACTAACATCATGCTTTTCATAACAAAACTTGCTTCCTCATTCAAACACTTCTAATTCTCATACATACATGATAATTACATTGATTTACAAGCCTTCATAGGTGCTACATCATGTACATCATTAATTTACATTCCTTGACTTAACTACAAAATGAATACAAAGGCTCTTTTACAATCTCTTCATTGAATTC
Organism: Erythrophleum ivorense; assembly: GCA_026724425.1. Taxonomy (NCBI): domain Eukaryota; kingdom Viridiplantae; phylum Streptophyta; class Magnoliopsida; order Fabales; family Fabaceae; genus Erythrophleum; species Erythrophleum ivorense. The sequence goes on from JAIUCV010000002.1 coordinate 37,918,835, forward strand.
CCTAGCTTCAAGCTTGGTGGCTCCCATCTCTTGCCTCACTTGGTCCACCTAGCATGTTGGGATGGTGGAGAGGGGGAGTGAGATTCAAAGAATCTCAATAGCTCATCTCTCATTCAATCATACACACAAAGCATGCAAACAAGTCTCACAATGTATGCATGGACATATTAGCATATGAAATCATAAGAAAAGCATTTACAACATTTGCATTGGCCATACATAAGAAAAGCATTTTCAACATGTGAGTAGGCCATACATAACATATAAAAGCTTGCCAAGTAAATGGATTAGCCTCACCCACTCACTTGTGGATTTTGGACTTGCCTCACCCATTCTCTAAGAGGTTCTTAGACTCAACCCTTACTCTTTGGGAGTCAACCTCACTTTTGGGAGACTCTTTACTTTGTCTCAACCAACTTGAGGGTTTTTGGCTCATCCTCACCATGGCTAGAGGGTTATTGGCTTTCTATACTCAAGCAAACCCAAACAATCACCTAAAATATCATTGAAATACATGAGGCATCATCATGCTAGCATACTTTTCATGGTTCAAAACATACATACACACAAGCAAGACAGTGTAAGCACACATCTTATGCATGAAAGAAGGTGGAGAGAGCTACCTTTTTAGCTAATCATAACTTTTCCTTTCAACTTGTCTCCTCCCTTGTGGTTTTCACAATCAACTCTAGATGGGAGTGCTTCTCTTGAGCCTAGCCACACAAGAAGTATAGAATTATTCTCTGAATACTTATTCATAAGCTAGGGATTTCTTTCTAGCAACCCTACTAAGCATGTAAGAGCTAGGGTTCCCTCTCTCACTAGAATCCCACTATTCTTCTCTTTTCTTACCTTTCTCAACTCATCACACTCTCTTGTAAAGGTTTCTTGCTCCCTCTAGGTCAGAACCAAAACCTTCTCACTCCTTAACCTATGAAAAGGGAGCTTAGAAGGAGAGGAATAAATCAAGAAGAAAGATCATGAAGAGTTTTGAAGGCTTTTACCTTTCTTCCTTAGCTTCCCTTCCTTCTCTCTTGGTTCCTCCTTGTTTCTCTCTCTCTCAAGCTTTCATTTCTGTGCTTGGACGAAGCTTAAGGCGGTTTAGAGAGAAAGGATGAGTTGGAGCTCTTTAAAACATCAAATTCTCTTTTTTTACGTTTTTTCGGATTAACCCTCGCTATAGCGAGCCATAACCCTCGATACGGCGAGCTCGTGTCAGTCCCAGACCTCTGCCTTCGCTATGGCGCGCGCTACAGCAAGCTACGCCCTGGTTTTTGTGTGGGGTGCTCGAACTCACTATAGCTAGAAGCATTTTCGCTATAGCGAGAAGGCACTCTCGCTATAGCTAGACCATTTCTCGCTATAGCGAACAGGTACATTCGCTATAGCCAGGCTGTAGCTAGTAGACTTAGAAAATTTTCAACCCTTCGAAAATTTTCAACTTTTCTCTTCTCTTTTTTTTTTTCTTTTTCTTTTCTTTTCTTCTTCTTTTTCCTGGTTGTTACACAAAGTAGGCTCCCAAGAGTATGGTTAAGTCTAAAGCTCTTAAAGAAAGGGTGAGGCAAGTCCAAAATCCATGAGGAGAAGTGTGAGGCTAATTCAAATACTTAGGGAACTCTTGAATGTCTTGTATGATTGATTCACATGCCAAGGTTGCTTTGAAAATGTCCATGACTTCTATTTTTCCATACATGCATTTGAAAAGCTTGCTTTGTACATATTATGTGTGATTGAATGGGAAATGAGCTATTAGAATTCTTTAAATCTCATCCCCTCCTCTCCAATGATCTAACATGCTAAGTGGACCAAGTAACTATGGTGAAGGGAGCTAACATCAATGAAGAAGGAAGAATGACAAGTTTATATCTAGCTTTAGCCATTTTGAAACCATAATTGTGTCTCTTGATGTATATGATGTTGTAAATGTGTTATGAACCTTGAGACATATATAAGTATGCAATTATGTGATGTTTATAACTATGGATATGATATATGAGCTCTAGAATACAATTTGAGTATATAATGCCAAATTATGCAATTTAAAAGTTTGATGTAAATGTGCATAAGTGTGGGTGAGAAGGCCAAAATGAGATGTATGAGGTTTGGGACCATTTGGGCAGCTCACACAAGTCTTAAATGTACTTTTGGACTTTCCCAAAAGGTGTCAAGACCAAGGGAAATCCATTTGGTAACTTTGGTACCCTATATGGAGCCAAAATTGACCATTATGGAACTTTAGGTCACTTTTTGGCCAAATAGGTTAGTCTTAATTTGAGATTTGACATGCAATTAGGTCTCATTAAGAGCTTTTTGGGACACTAAAGAACATAATTTTCATAGGTCTAGAGAATATTTGATAAATTTTCAAAGTTGGGATTTTTTATTGATTCTGGTATATGCACTGTTCACATTGGTAGATTTGTATTCTGTGTCATCCGATGGGCAAATGGTGTCCAATGCTTGTGAAATTTTATAGGCATAAACTAAAGGTCATAAGATTTCTGTGGCCACCAAGATCACCTCATTTGGAGGTCTAAGAAAAGAGTTATGCATTTTTGAAGTTGGCTGTCAGTAGTAGTAGCGCCCCAGGAGTCCAATCACTGTTCCATAAATTTCTAATGGCTAAATGTATTGGTTTCATTTTGGAATAATTCATAAATTTAACATTTGTAGCTTTCCATAATGGCTGAATGTGTGTGATTTTGATTTTTATAGAATTAGTTACGAATTTTAGAAGTTTGTATCAGTAATCTGAAACAGCAACCCAGGCAGCAGCGACCTCTGGACCTTTTCGGATGTTAAACGTCCTCTGTGATGGATGTTATGGCCTGAACATATTTTTAGTGTGAATTAGACATCCATAGCTTCCTATAATGACTAAGATTTCATGATTTCAATTTTTTTAGATTTAGTTATGATTTTTCAAAGTTTGGACAGAAAGTGGAGCAATTCTGGCCGAGAATGAAACTCTTTATTCCACACTTCAATTCGGTTTCCATGAGTTGTAGGCATGTTTTTGTGATAAAAATGAGTTGTAATGATGTAATTAAATATGAGGATGCATAACATGAGTTCACATGGTCCACATGACACCAATTGCAAAATTTTGAAGTATGATGTAATACAAATAAGCTCATTATTTTCACTCCCTCTTTCATATATTCTCATAGCAATGATGATGTAAAGCCTATGAATAACATAAAATGAGCTAGAATTTATGGTGTTACAAAAGCCGGCTCTCATGACACCATGCAAGTTCGTGCATAGTGTCTAGGCTTCCCATAATTATAGCACATAGGCATTGTCCACTCCCATGATTCTTCCCATACTTGCCACATATTAATGTGACACTTACAGAACTCTTTGGGGGGGGGGGTCCCATATTCTTCCTTTGAGGAACACTTCTCAAGGATAGCCTTTTACCTTAAGAGCCACTACCACTACTAGTTCCCTTCTTGTTTTTGCCCCTAAAAGGGCTTTATGCCTCAATCATGCTTACCTTCCATTGCCTTCTTCCTTTTGGCCTCACTTTCTATTAAGGCCCTTTTAGTCACCCTACACTTCTCCACTAATTCATTGAAGTTACGATTTGAAGGGGTGCAATTTTGTCCTTTAATTCAGGTTTAAGTCTTTTTCAAAATTGTTAGGCTTTCATAGTTCATTATTAAACCATTTTAGGTATGAGGAGAAATGGGACAACTGAATAAATTTTTTTGCATACTGATCCACATTCATCTCCCTCTGTCCAAGTTAAACTCAATTTCCTTATTAGCCTTCACTAATGGTGGGAAATATTTGCTCTCAAAGGTGGTTTGGAAACTCTCCCAAGTCAAGGGGATCTCTCTTAAAGTCAGCAAGCTAGAGGCACTCCACCGCCAATGTTTTACCTCACCTTCCAACTTGTTAATGGCTAAGCTAGCCTTTTGCTTAATGGTATATGTCATAAATTCAAAAATCTTCTCTAGTTGCATTAGCCACCTTTCATCTTTTCTAGTGTCTAACTCCCCTATAAACAATAAAGGATCAGCCTTTCAAAACTTAGCTAACACAATTAATATGTCATCATTTTCCCTTTGATGCCTTACACTAAGGTTTTGACTAGCACCAACTTGGTTTTCAACCAGCACCTTCTGATTCTGCTTGTTCATAGTCTCATGTAATTGTTGCAGCACTTGAATAGTAGTTGCATGGGCCTCAGCTTACTCTTGAAGTTAGTCAATCATTGACCTCATAGTAGCCTTATGTGCCTTAGCTTGTTCCCTCATAAGGTTGGCTATTGCAGCCACGGCCTCTTGCACCTCTCTCAACATCTTAGCAGTTTCACAATGTGTAACCATGATATCCTGCAATGCCATAATCAAACCAAAAGCTTCCCATCAAGCTACAACTTTAAAGGCAAATCCCAAGTATAACATCACCCATATCAAATACATATAGATAAAATGACATTACCAATCCATATTGTCCTTATTTTTAGCATCCATGTATCATATTTGCCAAGTTTTCTAACCACAAAGTTTAAAGATCTAGCATAATCCCTGAACCATTGCTTTAATACCAAATGTAACAACCATAATTTTTAAACACATTAATTAAGTTTAATTGGTCTCTTGAACATGAGTACTCAAGGTTAAGCATTATTAATAATTTGTTAATGGATGAAAACCAAGGGAAATTTCAACCTTTCTAGTTATTACTAAATGCTAATTAGGTAAGCAAGAAGATTCATAATTAAAGGATGCAAAAATTCTCCTATAAGATTTCCCCTCCATTCACGTTTAATTATAAAAATCATAAGATTCATTTACATTAGTTTCCACATCAACACATCACATTACCATAATGAAAACCAAGGTGTTTAAGCAAAAATAGAAGTTTAGAGACTTAGGCTGCGACTTGGAGAAGTTGGCCATGGCCAAGTTAGCTTTTGGAACTCCTAAAAGCTTTAGAATGCACTCACATTAAGACTTAAATACTTCTTGTTGTAGGTTGGTTCACTACTGGAGCTATTTTTCTAAGATATGCAACTCTCACAACGACTTAAAACTCCCATGCCACAATGAAACTCTCCCTTAGGACTTTATTATTCAAATTTTCATAATTCTCACCACGGTGGGCTTCCCTTGCATTGTGGCAAGACAAGTTATTGGAACATTATTCTTGCTCCTCTTGATTCTCGCCATGGCGAGCCTTACTTGCACCATGACAAAGTTGCTATTTGGAATCCTCCCCCTCTATTTTCCTTAATTTATGTCATGATGAAGTTTGGTTTTATTACCCTCTAGAGGTTTTTTAGCCACAACTTGCTTAATTCTAGCCATAACTTAAATACCTTCTAGACCTATACTCCTTACATACACATTATTAACAACTTGTGCCTCCCTTCAATTAATATCAAGGGTCTTCCCATGACTAAAGTACATCGTCTTGGTGCAGTATTCTCCCTAGGTCTCCCAATTAATCAATTTCCATAACTTAGGAACCTAGGTTTAGATTGGAGTATCTAGGGATTGATTCATATAAGTAAATTTCCTTCTAAGATAGCAAGAATGAATGTGGAACCTCAAAGGACTACCTAAAATTGTGTTACTCCTTACCAATTATCCTCAAGTCTTTTTGCACAAGTCTTAATGGACTAAACTAATATGGTCCTATTCCTAGGTTCACCAAGGGACCTCAAATACAAAATTAAGGTATGGCACTTCTATATTTCTTATATCAAACCCATATAGAAGTTAAGGTAATGTACAAAGAACCCAAATCAAACATTCAAGGGCCGCCATTATACCAATATACATTAGTTTAAAGTAACATTCCCATACAACAATATTCAATTTGATCATTCATTGTAAAGCATAGTTATAATCTCAAAGGAAAGGTCATGGTTCTTCATTAGCAATAATCCATATAAGATAATAATTATATATACACAGATTTCAATTACCACATAGCCTGATTTCTTAATGAATTCAATCTCAGTTACAAAACATCAAAAGCCTATACTTGACAATATGAGTGCACTATGATGCTATACAAAATAAATTATAAAATAATAGCATCTACTTTAAAACAAAATAACCTAAGTATAGAGAGCCTACACATGGCCTCCAAATTAGAGGTGCTTATATACTTGTTTCCTTTTTTTCTTACTTAAAGAACGTTCACTTGAAATTGTTAGACCATAAAATGGGGTGAGATATAAATCTCAATATCTAAAGGATAATTCCAAACATATGTATAATTTAATCAGCTTAAATACATTTTAATCAGATAAACATCATAATCATCCATCATATAAGGAAATGATCTAGTTGAGCTATCAGTGATTACTATCTTATACTAGCAATCACATACACCATATTAATGGCCAATAATGCAAGGAAAGGCCCGTCCATGGTGCCAACTCCCTATTGAGTATAACTTGGGCTCAGTGCATTCATGAGTCTGATCATAACTTGGTGCTCAATCGAAGTACAATGCATGGGTGCAGCTGCACCATAGCTCTACCAAGGACTTACTCCTAGTCTACAATAATAATCAAGTAGCCAACTAATCATATAGTACAACAAAATATATTATGTAAGAAATATCAAATTAACAAGGCACATATGCAAGGAGTTAAACATTTAAATCCCAGTTACCTCACTTGATTGCATAAAGTTCTAAAGTCAATATAAGTTTCCTTACTCTAGAGGTCTTAGATTATAATCATAGTTTAGTCTTAGTCTTTAATTATATTATATGGTCTAGCCACTATAAAATCAAACTATCAAAATTACCTAGAAATCACTTACCCAATCACCCAATAGTCCTAAATTCAAACTTGAACTTTAACCACACTAGAGACATAATATTCCACTCTAAATTCTGGGTATTTTCACACAAAATCAATGCCTATTATGTAAGTAAGCCATTAGGGTGACTAACCAATAGAAAATACATTAAAATGAGGAGTATGTGCTTACCTAATAACCCCTCTAGTCTTTACCTCTGAAAATCAAGCTAGAACCCATCAAAATAACAAAATTTAGATTTAAGAAGAAGATAAAAATCATCCAAATGACAAATTAATTGGACCAAAGTATAGAGAATAATGAGAGGAACAAGTTTCATGCAGATTACTTTGGCCAAATCTTCCTTTAAAAGTGAGAAATGGTGGAAGAATACAAAAAACCCTAGACTTCTCTCTTCATATGCATAAACGAAGCTCTCTGTTGGTATGTAGAGTAGGGAATAAAGGGCTGAATATGTTAGGGTTTTAGATGGATTTGGGTTGACCCTAAAGCCTAAGATCCATTTGGGTTTAGAAATTTACTTATTGGGCTGTGGGCTTAAAGGTTTAATGAAGTTGGGTCTCTTTACAATGAAGTTAGGCTTTTCATATTGGTCCTTAAAATGCATAAGTTGATCATAGGCCTAAATATTAGATATTCATTGTAACACCCAAAAATTAATTAAGGTGTTTATCATAGATTTGGGTTGATTAAGAATAATTATTATGGAATAATTGAGCAAGCTATGAGAATGGGAATTTCTAGAGCAATAAATTATTAATATGAGTTAAAGATTTAATTGGGTTAGAAATTTCATCTAGGCCTAAATTAATTTTAATAAGTCATGGATAAGGATTAATAGAGGCCCAATGAATTTAGGTGTGGATTGTAACACCATAACTCTCTAGCCTTTCTCATGCAATTTCTATGTCTCATGCCATGCACTTCTCAAGAGAACAAGAAAATGACATTAAAATAGTGAATATTTTTGTGTTGCGTAGTGTATGAATTCTTCATTCAGTGTCTTGTGGATCATATGAACTCATTTAACTCATTTTCATATTTAATTACACTAATACAACTTGAAACCATCCAAGGAAGTGGCCTATAACTTATGTAAATGAAGGGATTACATGAAATTCAAGAGTGCAGCCTCGGCCAGAAATTTTAGTTTACTGTCATGAATTTTGAAAAATTATAACTAATTCTAAAAAAATCAAAATCATGTATTCTTTAACATTCTATAAATCTAAACATGTCTATGTTATGTTACAAATATGTAGAGACCTCAACAGGGCTACTAGCTACCAAAAATTGAGGGAACAGTACCAGAGGTCGACTATCATCCCTAATACTAATCTCCAACTTTAAAAATTCATATCTTCTTGCTAAAAAGTCCAATTGGGGTGGTCTTTATGGCCATGGAAATTTTGTCATGTCTAGTTTATTCTTGTAAAATTTCATGAGCATTAGACATCATTTGACCTTCCAATGACAAGCCCCAAGTTTATGACTATATGAATAGTACTTGTATCAGCTCAGCAGAAAAATGCCAACTTTGAAAAATTATAATTAATTCCAAAAAGTTCCAAATAATCTAGTATTTAGCTTTCCAAAAATCTCTAGATAAGATCTATATGTGTGCCAACGTTCATGAGAAAATTCGTTCATTTGGTCAGATCTTGATATTGGGTTGTAAAATGGCTCATTTTGTGTCTTACAAAAGGTCCAAATGGTCCATTTTGAGCTCCAAGGCAACCATGAGCACTTGAGCACATGGGAATGCACCAAAATGACCTTCTAAAATTGTCTCAAAGGTGTAGAAACCCAAAATTTGAAAATTTACTCTCTCACCCCATGCCATACACAAGATTACACAAGGTTAGTCTTGTCATTCTATACCCAAATTGCACTATACCATTCATATAACATTAAATCTCATTTGTACATGATACATTTGTATAATTACACATGTTCATAAGGTCATAGTACATATACAATAATGGATTACAACATTTGCTACTCATATGACCATAAAGAAGCAAAATCAAGATACTTTGTTATCATACTCTCATCTTCCAAGTTGTTGGCTCCTATTACCTTGTTTACTTGGTCCACCTAGCATGTTAAGGCATTGGAGAGGAGGGAATGAGATTCAAAGAATTCCAATAGCTCATCTCCCATTTCAATCATACATAAAGTATGCAAAACAAGTCTTGAAAATACATGCATGGACATATTGAAATGTATAAGCATTGAAGAAATATCCTTGGCATTTGAACAAGTCATACATAACATACATAGGCTTGCCAAATAAGTGGATTAGCCTCACCCATTCACTTATGAATTTTGGACTTACCTCACCCATTTTCTCTATGAGGTTTTGACTCAACCTCACTCTCAAGAGATACTTTGCTTTGTCTTAACTATTTCTAAGGGTTCTTGGCTCATCCTCACCATGGCTAAGGCTTCTTTGCTTCTTCACATTCAAGTAAACCCAAGCAAACATTTTAGGCATCCTTTGAAAACATAATGCATCATCATGGTACTATAGAATAAAAGCTCATGCTAGAATACTTTTCATAGCTTAAAACACACACACACATTCAAAAACAAGTCAAGCATATATTCATGCATGAGAGAAGGAGGAGTGAGCTACCTTTGTTGCAACCACACACTTTTCTTCTTGAAATAATGCTCCCTTCCTCGGCCTTGCACATACAAAGGTGTGGGATTAGTTTCTCTTGGCCTAAACACAATATATGGAAGCCAATTAGATTTTTAAAGTCATTTTTTAAGGCCAAACATCCACTTGGAACTATAGTTTTATCTTATAGTTCATTTATAGTTCTTAAATACACCTAATGAAGCAACACCCATCAAATGAGTTCTAAGCTCTATTCTTTCCTTTCATTTTTGATTCTTGACTTCTTTTAAGGCTCTTGGAGTTATTACACATTTAAAACAAAGAGCCTTATTACATGTTACTTCCTTAGGTCATATTATGGAATCTATGACACTAATTCATTCTCTAGGCCTTTTAAATTTTTTCCAAAGTTTCCCCTCATCTTCACTCATCATATATGACTCAAAAATGGGCTTAGAACAATTTAAAACTATCCCTAGGTGCTTCAAGTTCCTTCAGCTGAGGCTAGCTCCCTTCTTGGCATCCATGGACTTTACTTTATTTTCTTGATGGAAGATGTATATGGGGGAGACTTCTTGGGATCTTAAAAACTTATTTAAACATTCATTTAGCCCTAGGAATCTTAATATCAAATCAAATTTTTCAAGGAACATTAGAAACCCTAGGTTTGCTATCTTGAATTTTCATGGTTGTTTGTTAATTCTTTTTGCATATTCTTATTCTCTGCACTCCATTTCCTAAGATTCACCCTTAGTTCTGCTCAAAGTCCAAGCCCTCTTGTAGCTTCTCATGTTGGACGAACCAAGGAAGAAAGGGGAGAAGAAGTGGCTACCATAGGATGGAGATTTTACCTTATTTTTCCTTATTTTCTTAGTTGTTTCTTCCTTTCCTTGGCATCTTCTTTCAAATACGAAATTTCTCCTTTGTTCTTCCCTCATAACTGATCCAAAAACTTCAATATAATTATAGGAAAGAAGGGTAAATGGAGAAGAAGAGGTTTACTAAAGAGATGGCATGAAAAAACTAAAAAATTCCATACCTTTTGCCTTGCTTTTCTTCTTTTTATGCTCCTCACTCTTAGGGATTTTCCTCTGGTTTAGGGTAGAAACTAAATGAGCTAAATGAGTGAGGAGGTGGGGCACCCTCTATATATTGGTTGAGTTTAAGAAAGACTTTTCAAAAATCTCAAATTTGCCCTTTTGTCTTGGTATTTTCGTTTTTAGTTCATTTTAGCTCCTTTTTGAAAACCTTCTTTTCCATTGTGAAATTTAGATTCCTAATTTAATAAAATTCCTTTAGAATCATTCAAATCAGAGCTAAAATCTTCTCAAAAAAATCTATCAAAATTCAGGTATACCAATATTGGAAAACGTCCACCGAAGGGGTTTTAACTGTCCCAAGGCTTCTCATAGTTTTCAGGGCCTCTGAGAACCCCAGAGAACATAAAAATTTCATTTAAAAGGCCTTCCTATGTGAATCCCAAAATTAGCTTAAAGTTACAAAAATGTCATTACATTTCATAAGTTTTTCGTTCAATTTCATTTCTTTATTTTAGCTTCATTTTTTTTTGTTTGAGCCTAAGATTCTCATTTTTAGGAGTCTAGAATGCTTCTTAAATTTTTTGGGACCCTAACTAATTTATTTTGGAAGACTTGCTTTAAAAATGCACCTATTTTTGTCGTTTAATGAAAACTAGACATTACACAGACCCAACTTATTAATGTAAGACTTGGCTCAAGAAAGGGACCACTTAGCATTGGCCCAATTAGGTTTAGTGAGGTAGAGGCCCAAGGCTCTATTTACATGAACTCTTATAGTTTGCCTAAAATTTCTTATGCAAACTCAAACTAAATGAACTCTTGGAATTTAACCCAACCCAAACAAAATTCTACAGCCCAACTCTTGAAATCTAGCCTAACAAGCATAAAATCTAAACCAATGTGGATTTGGGCCTTTAGGTCAACCCATAACCCATTTAGGACCCAACTAAACCTTAAATACACTCAGCCTCCTCCCTATTCTGCAAAAAAAAACACAAGAGGTAAAGGAAAATTCGGAGGTCTTAAAGAGGGGCTAGAGTTCTTGACACATTCTTGTCATTTCTCACTTCTAGACTCAAAATCAGCCAAGGTAATTGTTATATAACTTAATCCTCTCCTATTTTTCTTCAATTTGACCAAAGCACCCACCAAATAAAACTCATCAGACATGTGTTGGGTAGAACTTGGTGAGAAGATCTCTTAGGTCCAAACATAGTGGACCAAAGCACTCACTAAATAGAACTTATCAGAAAGAAGTTGTTGGTTGCCTAGAGTAGGAAAAAGAGTTATGCAGATAAGAGAAGAAGACCTTTAGAATTTGAGGTAGGAGACCATGTGTTCCTTAAGGCTACTCTGGTGATGGGTGTAGGACAATTTATCAAGATAAGAAAGCACAGTCCTTGTTATCTTGGTCCTTTCTAAATCCTTGAAAGGATAGGACTCGTGGCCTATAGAGTTGCTCTACCTCCAAACCTGACCAAATTACAAGATGTGTTTCACATGTCCTAATTGAAAAAGTATAACCCTAACCCTTCACATGTCATTAAGCATAAGAGTGTGCATCTACAAGATGATTTGTCTTTTGTAGTTGAGATAGAAAGGATTGTGGACTCAAAAGTCAAACAACTGCATAATAAGGACATCCTCATAGTAATGTTGGTATGGAAGAGACTTACTCTCGATGAAGCAACTTGGGAGATGGAGAAGGTAATGAAGAAAGATTATCCTACATTATTTGAGTAAGGTATGTCTAATTTTGAAGACAAAATTTCTAAAAGGAGGGGAGAATGTAATACCCCAAAATTAACTAAGGTATTAATCATGGATTGGGGTTGATTAAGAATAATTATTATGGAATAATTGAGTAAGCTATGGAAATAAGAATTTCTAGAGCAATAAATTATTAATATAGGTTGAAGATTTAATTAGGTTGGAAACTTCATCTAGGCCCAAATTAATTTTAGTAAGTTATGGATAAGGATTAATGAAGGCCTAACGAATTTAGGTATAGACCCAACTTCTTAATGTGAGACTTGGCCCAAGAGAGGGACCACTTAGCATTCGCCCAATTAAGTTTAGTAAGGTAGAGGACCAAGACTCTATTTAGATGAACTTTTATAGTTGGCCCAATATTTCTTATGTATACCTAAACTAAATAAACTCTTGGAATTTAGCCTAACCCAAACAAAATTCTACAGCCCAGCTTATGAAATCTGGCCCAACAAGTTTAAAATCTAAACCTATATGAATTTGGGCCTTTAGGTCAACCTATAACCCATTTATGACCCAACTAAACCCTAAATACACTTAGCTTCCTCCCCATTATGCAGAAAAAACACAAAAGGCAAAGCAAAATTCGGAGGTCTTCAAAAGGGGCTAGGGTTTTTGAGACATTCTCACCATTTTCCATTTCTAGGCTCAAAATCAGCCTACAATTATTATATAACTTAATCCTCTATTCTTTCTCTTTAATTTGACCAGATTAATGTTTTGTTTAAAGCATTTCACCCATACCCAAAATCTAAAATTTGTTATTTGGTATTTTCATGGTGAAATTTCGTAAGTTGAGGCTAGGGGTGTTATTAGGTAAGTATAAACTCTTCATTTTGATGCATTTTCTACTAATTTGGGAGCCTTATAGCTGATTTATGATATAAGTATTGTTTTATGCGAATTTACTCAAAATTTAAGATGTTGTTCTGAGGTTACTGGTGTAGGCTCAACCAAATCTGAATTTGGTTCTTGTGGTAATTAAGTAAGTGTTTCTGAGTAGTCCTTTATAATGTAACTCTTTAAGTGATGGGCTTGCTAATAAAAATGATTATTAGGGTTAGTAATGGCTTGATTTTGTGTCCATAGGTTGAAGTAGCATTCAGTTCGCTCTTAAAGAATTGGTTATAAGTGAGGTAATCGGGGATTATGTAATTCCATGCATATATCTACTTTAATTTTATATTTGCTGCACATGAAAGATTTAAAATGTTAAATGAATTAATTAGCTATCTATTGTATTGTGTTTTGACCTTGTGAGTCCATGATAGAGTTGTGGTACGGCTGCCACCCGTGCATGTACTTTGATCGGGTACCAAGTTATGATTAGACCCCAGATGCACTGAGCCCTAATTGTGCTCATTGGAGAGTGGGTGCTGTGGATGGGCCTTTCCCAGTGTTATTGTCCTTTAACATGTAAAATGTGATTGCTAGTATGGGATGGTAATCACAGTAGCCTAATTGTTTCATTTGCTAATATGACTGATATAATTCTGATGCTCATTTTGATTCATACATATTTGTTAATTAAATTGGATTATAGGAATATAAATTTTCTCGGTTACTAAGATTTGTATCTCACCTCATTTCATGAGCTAACCATTTTAGGCAAAGGTCCTTTGTGTAAAGATAAAGGGAAGAAGTAAATGAGAATCCATAAGCTCCATATGTGTGGGGGAGGCTACACTTGGGCTGATATGAGTAAAGTAGATGCAAATTTTGTTTTTCCTTTATATAGCATCATCATGTAATCATGTTGCCAAATGTAGGAGTTTAGATTTTGATAACATAGAATATATCTATAGAGGAGTTAGGCCTCATATTAAATGGATATTTGATGTATGAGTTTATACACATCTAACTTAAAACTTTGTGGATCCTATGATATGGTTTACTTTTTGAAAATGTAATCATGTGATATATTGGATGTTGACTTAAGCTAGTGATGCACAAGTACCTTTAATGTTATGTGTATTTGAATGACAATTGCTGGTAGTTTATAAATCCTTGCTAACATTAATTCATGAAATTGTGATTATAGGGTAGATGAATGAGTTGGAATCAACACTTAACTCTTATACGGGTAATGGTAGATTATTTGGGTGAATCAAGTAAATAAATCCATTAGAGTCTCACAAATTAAGGAAGAGTGGTCTTAGAGTATGCCTAGAGGGAGAGTTTGAATGTATGGGATGAAATTCTGAGATGTAATTATAAAAGGTGTTTCACTGCTACCAAAATAGTCTTAGCCACGACCAATAGAGGTGAAATTATCCAGGAAGAGTAACAAAGAGCAATTAGCCGCGACGAAAGTCAAGAGGTTGAACTGGAAATCATTCATAGAGGAATTGGCCACAGCACAAGAGGGAGTTGACCACGGCCAATCTTGTGAAGATGTGTCAGGTGATCCAAAGAGCAGTTGGCTGCGACGCGAAGGGTATTTAGCCATGGCAAAAGTACTCAATTCCTCTTGATAACTTAGAAGACTTGGTTTTCTCTATGGAAATGTTAAGGAATGATTTAAGAACACTTGTAGAAAGGTTCTTGTGAGTTAGAATTAATGGATGAATGGATTAAAGGCTTATAATTGTAGGTTTGATTCTCTCATGTTCATAATTAGTTATGAGTAACTAATTAATGACTCTAATAACATTAAAATTTAAATTTCTTCACTTTTTCCTAATGTAAGTAATCAAAATGACTTCAAACCTTAAATTATGATTATTAATCATGTCTTTAACCCCAATTACCATAATTAGAAGTTATGGTCGCCACACCAACCTTCACTTAATTAGTTTCACTAATGAGACCTATAACCATAATTAATCTATTTTCACCTAACCATGGCTAAAAATGATTATTGCCTCGAAAGGTCTAAAATAAATCCATTATTTTTAAATTTCTTATTTCCTTTAGTCTCCTCTAAATCCCCTATATTAATTTCTTAATTTATCATAATTATCCTTAATTAATTTTTGAGGATGCTATAGCAACGGTGACATCAATTGTATTAGTGGCATTGGTGATATAAGTGGGGGGAATCTACATGGAAATTAGCTGACTTGTTTCGATCACTACTTTTAAAGTCATACCAGTAATAATTTGCGCTACTCCTATCTCTAGAACATTAAGATACATCCATTCTAACTTAACTGTGTGTTGGGTAATCAACATCTTTGCTGTTTGAACACATTATCACATATAAATGAGAATTATAAAATTTTCAATAGGATAGAATTTTAGTAAAATGATAATGGTTCAACTTCCACGTGTGTAAAAGAACATTTTATTGTTTTCCTCAGTCTTATTTGAGGCATGCCAAAATAAAAGTAAAATAGATAATCAGAATACATAGTCATTCATAATACAATTTATCATAATAAATTTCAAATCTCAACTTTTACATACATATCACAAGGAATATGTTAGTACCATAAATATTGAAATAATCAATATTGTATACTAAGGCATCACCTTGGATCCACCTAATAAAGCAATCATAAGACCATCTCCTTAGAGATTTTTATCCCTTAAGAACCCTGTCTTTAATATGGGAGATCAACTCCTTTTGAGAATCCTATCTCATGGAGATCATATCCTTTTAAGAACCTTATCTCTCTAGGTACTAACTATTTAGGTCAAGCATTAAGGCAATTAGATGTACAACAATCAAATGTAAATTAAGCAGTAGACTTAATTAATTGCTAATTCAAATAATTACTCACATAGTTAATCATTTCCTAAATCATACGTTCTCTCTATAAATCTTGTTGGAACCCTTAACTATTTTCAGTGTGACTTTTCATGTCTTCAGTCTCGAAATTCCTTAGTTCATAGTGAGGTTATCTGTGCATGAGAATTGTCAATGGTTAATCTTCTATATATAGGAAAATAAGGCCAAGGTGCTTTGACTATTAGGGTCTTCCATGCATAAATATCATCCTTGAGTTAGTCTTCTATGCATGGGGTCTTTATAATGCTCTTTACATGGGGACTTATATTAGAATTTATTAAATTTTCTAAGGTTCCAAAAAATTAAATATGACAACCTATGTATGTATCAACAAGTAAGGTAAAAGAATTTATACTCCATTTAAACAACTATATATATATATATGTAAATAAGGACTCCTGATAAAAATGGAAAGATTCCAATTTCCTTACCCAATATTTTTATTTATGGGTATTTACTAATAATTTATATGAGGATTAATTTAGTATCATTATTTATTAAGATAAAGTAATATACCTAAACTATTATCCTAATGTACTAAATAAAAAGATAATTATTTAGTAATAAAAAAGATTAGAAATAGCATTAATACCCAAAAGAAAAAAGAAACCTACACACACACACACACACACACACACACACACATATGTGACTTTTCTCACATCCACATCCAATAAAAACCAACTTTGAAGTTGGTATTATTATTATTATTATTATTATTATTATGCTTGGAAATGAAGTGTCCATATAGTAAGTGATCCCTTTTTGTATTTTTCCATTTTTTCTAACATACCTTCCTCTCATCATTTTCTTCTTTTCTTCTAGAACTAACCAAGTATTGTTTATTCAATCCATAAATCTCCATCTTCCATTTTAACATCTTTGATGCTCTTAGATGCATAGATCAAGAATTTACACTATAAATTCCTACCCAAAACCAAATTCCCATATTTGGTCCATATTGATTCAAAGAGAGAGAGAGAGAGAGAAGAGAGAGCAAATAAGAAAACAAATTGGATATTGAACATTGATATTTCTATAAAGTTTCTTTTCTTTGATCCATAATATTTGCTTAATGGTTTTTAAGCAAAAGTGGTAGTTATAGAAATTAATCATATGATTGTAATTTCCATACCTTATATTTGTTCTCATTATATCTTTACATTCAAGATAATTATGTGCATGTTCATAGGGAATTATTAAGAAAAAGCCACAATTTGCATACGTTTAATCACATTATGTTAGGGTAAAATTTTTCAATTCACATTATGTGGGCCTTGTTGATTAACCAACAACATTTTCTAATCATTTATCATTGGAACAAATCACAATCAACTCCAAACATCAAGCAATCCATGGTTTTCAAGTAAAAAACTCCAAAATTTTCACTTAAGCTCACGAACAGCACATGGCAGATTTTAGAGGCAACTTTGAAAAATCATAGCTAAATGTGAAAAAATCAAAATCATACAACCCATAGCTTTTTGGAAAGATCTAGATGTCAACTTTACATTAAAAATAATTTCTAGTCACTAAAATCTCATCTGGATGGCATTTGATAATAGAAAAGATAAGGAGGTTGAGCTGCCTACAAATTTGATACAGCTTATTGATATAAAATTTGAAAATTCATAATTAATTCCAAAAAAATCCAATCCATGCATTCTATACCAATTTGGAAAGCTACAGATATTAAATAGAGGATAAAAATAGTTTTAGGTCAATCCAAGTTCATTCATACCCTAAAAATTAGTCAAACAATAACATGGGGCTAGAGGTGCACTTGGAACAGAACAGCAATTTCAAAAATTCATATCTTCCCCTCTAGACATCCAAATGAAATGCTTTCAATTGGTACAAGTTAGGTAAGGTCTAGGTTCTGCCTATAAAATTTCATAGCAATTGGACATTGTTTGCCCTATGAATGATGGAGATCAAAATTCGGACTATATGAACCGTACATTGACTAAAACCAAAACATTTGCCAACTTAAAAAATTCACCAAAATTTTTGTAGACCTTTAAATATTACCTACTTTAGCTTTCCAAAAAGCTCTCAATAAGCTTTAGACGCATGCCCAATTTTAGACCAAGAAGAGCTCATTTGGATGAAAAGTGATATAACCTCACAAAATAGTCAATTTTACCTCCTTCAAGATGTCAACTTTGCCCAAATGGCTTCCTTAATGGTTTGGCACCTCTTGGGAAAATTTAAAAGCATGAATATGACTTGTAGGAACTTCTCAAGTGGTCTTAAATCCCATGCATCTCAATTTGGCTATCCTATATCCATTCATACACTTATTCACACAAGCCATCAAGGAAGCAATTTACATATTTACATTGCTTTAGTGCCATTAAAGGTTCATACAACATTCATACATCAATTTACATTGGCTCATGGTCTTACATCTCAAAAATTATATGTGCAAGCTCACTTTGACATTTAATTACAAGTAATGTTACATAATAGACAAAATACAACTTTTCAAGATTCTTGGCTTGCATTTCTTGGTCCTTGGGTACCACCTAGACATGTCAAGAGGAAAGGGGGAAGGGGTGAGATTCTTAGAATCTCAATAGCTCACACACCCATTCACACACACATTCAAAACATACATACATCAAGTGTATAAATAAATAAGCTACTTGGATCATAAATGCATATTTTCAAGATTTTCATGTGACACTTTCACAATCATGTCATCAAGAAGCTTTAAGGACTTTTGGTTTTGCCTCACCCCATTTCTAGAACTTTTGGATATGCCTCACCCTTGGCCTAGGGACTTTTGACTTGGCCTCACTCATCCAAGAGACTTTTGGCCTAGTCTCACCCATGCCTTGAGACTTTAGTACCTCCTCACCCACATTAAGAGACTTTTGGCATCACCTCACCCTTAGGGGCCAATTTCACAACCAAAACCATTCAAGAATACACATTGGTACCAATGCAAACTCAAAATATCAAGTGGCATGTTTTCAAATCACATAAACACATACATTCACACAAAGACATACACATGCACAAGAATACACGGAGAACGAGGTGGAGAGCTACCTTGAATTTATACAAGCTTCCTTTGTCTTATCCTTCCCTCTTTTTGGCCTCACAAGTGCACCAAGGTTGTTGGATGTTCTCTTGGCCTAAACACCATAAATAGCACACAATTACACACTTAAAGCAAGCCAAGACACTAATTATATTCTTAAATGCACACTTGATTCTATAAGTGGCATAATAGTTCCATAAATGGCCTATTGAAGCAACCTTCAACATTCAAACTCTAGTTTCCCATTTCTTGCCATTTCTAGGCCTCTTGGCCTCATTCAAAGTCCTTGGAGCCCTCACATAATCATTTACATAAGCTTAGAATCAAGTTGTTTCACAAAGCACCATTATGGACGCCATTGTCTCATCTTCCAATTCATGGTTCCTAAATGTTTTTGAATGGTTTCTCCCATCTTCTAATATTATATAAAGACCCAAACTAAGGCTACAACAAATTAAAACACTTCTTAGCCCTGTTGTTCATGCTTGGCCGAGACATGCACCATGATGGGGCTTCTTGGAATTCTTTATTTTTCCTTGATGGTAGAGCCACTTGGGAAGGTTTTTAAGAGTCTTAGGAGCTCAATAGAATACTCAAATAGCCAAGACAATACTCATACCAAATTAGATTTCATAAAACCCTAAAGAAGCCTACACTTTCCTATCTTTGTTTTCTTTGGTTTTTCTTGCAATTTCTTGCCATATTCCTCTTCTCCATGGTCTAAAACCCTAGTTCTTCTCTTTTTTTTGGAAAAAAAACCTCCCCTTCATATGGTTCTAGTTTGGTTAAAATTATGCATAAGGAAGATGTAATATTCGATTTTCTGAAAATGAGAAAAAACATGAGAAATGTAACGTACGGTTTCTCCATAAACGAATGAAGTGTGAGCCCACTTTGCTTTTGGGAGACTCTTTACTTTATCTCAACCAACCTCAATGTAGCTAATGGAAAGCCATTTGGCAATTTTGGTATCCCATATGGAGCCAAAAATGACTATAATGGAACCCTATATCACTTTTTAGCCAAATGAGTTATTCTTGGTTTGATATTTGGCATGAAATTAGGTCTCATTAAGAAATTTTTGGGAAGTTAAAGATCATAATTTTTGGAGGTCTACAAAATATTTGAGAATTTTTTAAAGTTGGCAATTTTTCAAGTTTTGGTCTGTTACACTATTCATTTGGTCTGAAAATGAAATCTATCACACAGGGCCCAAATGATGTTCAATTGCCACTACATTTTATACAAAGAAACTAGACATTCACAATGACTTGTACCAACTAGAAGCACCTCATTTGGAGGTCTAAAGAGGGATATATGAATTTTTGAACATTTTGTGCAGTATCAGGAGCTTTGCCCGATCTGAGTTATTATTCTATTGACTTCCAAGGTTTGGGATGCCTGAGCTGGTCAAGAAGTATTTTTCTCCTCTAGCTAACATCCACAGCTTTCCAGATTGGTATCATTTGCATGGATTGGAGTTTTTTGAAATTAATTGGACATTTTCAAAGTTTTTTGCAAAATTCTGTGATAGTTCCAGAGTGCAGTTTGACCTTTGGACCAATTCAGATGTCAAACGTCCTCTGTGATAGATTTTATGGTCTGAAAGTATTTTTAGTGTGATGTAGACATCTGTAGCTTTCCAGAATAACCAAGAATGCATGTTTTTTATTTTTCTAAATTTAGTTATGATTTTTCAAAGTTTGGTCTAAAAAGGGGCCAATTCTGGCCGAAAATGCACTTAGTTATTTTGAGCTCTTCTTTGATTTCTATGAGTTGTAGCCATGATTTTATGATGCAAAAGAGTTTTATTGATGTAATTAAATATGGGAAAGTATAGTATGTACTCATATGGCCCACGTGACACCAAATAGAAATTTTTAAACACGATGCAACGCGAAAATAGTCATTATTTTATTCCTTTTTTCTCTACACTTTCATGGAATCGATGATGTGAAGCCCATGAATGTCATGAAATAAGCTAGAATTTATGGTGTTACAGAAGAAGCAAAGAGGAGAAATAATAGGACTATGAAATACCTTAGATTCAAACTTAGTTTCAAGACTTTTTTTCCTTGGTTTTCTTCTCTTCAAGCAATTCAAACTGCTCCTCCTTGTTTTGGACTCAAAATAGAACCAATTCATTCAAATAAACCATGGAAAGAGAGGAGGAAAGGAGAGGAACAAAATTGGAAGAGAAAGGAGCATGAATTTCTTGGATTTTTTTTACCTTTTCTTGGTTTTCTTCCTCCTTCTCTCCCTCTCTTGGTGCACCTCAAGAAGTTGTCCCTTTTCTATATTTTGGGCAGAAGAAATTTAACCTAAATGAAGAAGAGAAGATGCATGAAGGTGGTGGAAGCTTCAAGAAACAAAACTTTTTAAAAATTCCAATTCCATCCTTCTGTAATGACAATTTCGTTTTGGCTTCGTTTTAGCTCCTTTTTTAGAACCGTCTTTTCCATTATAAAATTTAGATTCTCAATTTAATAAAATGCCTTTGAAATCACTCAAATTGGAGCTAAAACCTTCCCGAATGAATTCGTTAAAGTTCAAGTTCACTGCCATTAGAAAAAGTACACCGGAGGGGCTTTACCAGTCTTGGGGCTTCCCATGGTTTTCGAGACCTCTGAGAACTCTGAGTAACTCAAGTTTTTCATTTGAAAAACCCTCTCATGTGTTTTTTCTAGAAGTTACACTTATTCACGAAAATGTCATTATATTTCGTCATTTTTTGTCGCAATTTGTTTCACTATCCTAGTTCGTTTTTCTTTCCATCTGAGCCTAGAATTATCATTTTTAGAAGCCTAGGACCCTATCCAAATTTTTTTGGACATTATCTAACTCATTTGAAGAGACTTACTCTTATACGGCTCATTTCATCATTTTACAGAATTTACGTTCATTACAATAATAATCATTATGGACCAATTTGATTATTCAAAGCTCGTCAAATTTTATTTGGAGAAAATTATATTTTGGCCCTAGGAAAAATAATATTTTCGTTTCTGTTAAAATAATATTTTTAAACTCTAGACTTTTGTTATTTATATTTTGATCCCCAAAATTTTGCCTAAAATGTTTTATTTCCTGATTATTTTTTATAATTTTTAGGCTTTAATAGCCTAAGAAATTCCAAAAATTTATTTTCCTAAATAGTTATCATTTAATTACTTATAATTAAATTATTTAGAAAAATCTCCAAATAATTCCTAAAAATCCCAAATAAATTCCTAACAATTTAAATAAATTAAAGTTATATTTCCAAAAATTTATAAAATTTTTCCTTATATAATTTTTCAATAGTTTTTTTGTCCTCGATTAAATTTAAATAAATATTATTTTGAGGATATTGTTACAGTTGACATTTATAACTTGGGATGGTTTATGGAGACTTTGACTTCCTTTTCATAATCATTATGGTGTTTGCCTTGGTACGTGCTTTTATTAACATTTATTCTTCATAGGCATCATCTACATATTGAGGAATGTTGCCCTTTCTATTAGGATTTGGATGAAGCAATTAATCATGTTTTTTGTGATCTTTTTGCTCAAGCAGCGTGGTTTGGATCCTTATTAGGTTTAAGAGTTTATCAATTTTATCCTTTGGATCTCTCAGTGTGGGTATAGTGATGGCTTGAGCAATGCTAGCTAGTTATATTGAGTAGGGATGAGTATATAGTGGTTTTTATTGCCCTCTTTAAGAATGCTAATTATGGACCTGAGTTTTTGTGCAATTGATTCAATGACTACCCATTTGCTTATTAGTCATTGGCAACTCTTCTTCTGGATTGCAAATTGAAGTGCTTGGCAAGCAAAGTGTTAGTTTTTTATATCTATTTGGTTTGACCATACAATGTTCTGAATTACTAAGTATCAACAAATTGGCTCACCAGTTTTTTGGAGGCAATCTAACATGCTTTGTGTTTCAACCTTCATTAACAAGTACTTGCTAATGTACTATCTTAGTTTCAATCCCAATTTCAACAAGATATGTTCCTTCATTTAGAATAGTAGGTTTTGCTTATGTATGTTGTCTATTATAAAAAAAATTTGGAGACTTCAAGATAAAAATGAGATAAAGTAATATTGTTGCAATATCAAAATATTGATGTAACAATATTGGACAAATGATATTTCATAAATAGAAATAAGACTAAATATCAAGGTTTTAAATTGTGGTTGCAATCATAGTTTTAGTTGCATTGTGTCACATCCTAAATTTTTCCTTAAGTTGTAATATAGCTTAAATAAACAAGGAAAAATAAAAGGGGCAAATTCAAGAAAATCTTAAGGAATTAATCATGATTAATTAGCAGCTAATTAGCTAATTAGGACTAATTAGGGGAAGTTATGTTAAAAGACTTTTTAATAATGTGTAGGCACGTTACTTCTCATCTAAACCCATAAGCCAATATAAATACACTCCATCTATGTTTGCATAGCCATAGTTGGGTTGCTTAGCAAATAAATAAGACACAAAAACTTATAAGTTAATGCCACCTTGACATCCTATTATCCACTTACATATGTACTTGTTTAGTTTTAGTGGCCTTGAAATTCCTTAGCTATGCAAAGTTATAAGCTTCATTTAAATGAGATACTTGGTGTATGTAGGAGCACATGACACCTAATTCAATTGACACTTAACCGATGGTTTGAGATTTAGAAAAAGAGAATAAGCAAATCCTAAATCCATGAACAAACATATATGAATGTATTTCATACTTGTTGCATAGCTAGTGGTTTGCAAACTTTAGTAAATTACTAAAAGACAAGCTTACAACCATTGCCACATTGACATTCCACTATCCATGTGTATATATATATGCATTTAATTATGATATTGGGTTTCTTGGCCATGCAAATTATGAAGTATCATTAAGTGTAATGTTTTAATGGTGATTAGAACATATGACATATATAGTAGCTAAGTGGCTTGGAACTTAGCAAGAGGAGGAAGAAACAAATTTAGAATCCATAGCATTTGACTTCCCACTACTTATTAATATATAAATGTGTGTGTTTGGTCATGTGGCATCCAATTCATCTTGCCATGCAAACTATGAAGCAATATTTAAATGGATTGTTTCATTGTATCTTGGAGTATTAGACACATAGCACAATCGATGATGTGGGGCCTTGTAAAGGAAAGATAAACAAATCCTACACTAACATTATTTTAATCCTCTCATTGTATGTGTGCATGCATGTGTGCTCGGTCAATTGGTATTATATTCTTCAAGCCATTAAGTCATGGAGCTTTATCTAGATATATTGCCTTAATGAGAATTAGAAGAAGAGAACCTAGCGTGGCCACCAAATAGCAAATAGGACTAAAATGGTTTTTAATTCAATCCATCATCTTCTTATTTGTTAGGTGCATAAGGTGGCCATTTGTAATTATTTTCCTCATTTTGAATCACTTAGGACGAGAGCAATATTGAGAGAAGGAGAGAAGTGCTTTAAGTTTCAACCATGGAGTCCTGAGAAGAAGGACATGAGTCATGGGTGCATGAGGAGAAATTTAAGGGCTCCATAAAAGGTAAGTAGAGGAAAATTTCTCCACTCCTTCCTTGTGTTTCATTCCATGTGATTGAAACTTGAAATTATAGCACTTTATAGGTTTGGACAGCCATGGGAAAATTAAAGGGAGGCTATTAGGGAGGTGTAGAAGAAAGCAACAAGTTTTTAGAGGCAAGGAATTGAACTCCTCTCTCTTGAATGGTGATGAGTCCAAAAGCTAGAATAGAGAGGGACTAAAATGATATGGTTGTTCTTGGCCATGGGAAATTGCATAATATGGATTCATTAAGTTAAGTTTTAGAATAAAAAGTGAAGAGGTAGAATGTGTGTGGGCTACCTTGATATAAAATGGAGACATATATTTTGCCATGGTAAAGTACATGTATGCACTTGGTTGCCAAGGATAGGAGAAACATTAAGGTAAAGGGAGAATTCGTTAGTGAGCCTAATTGTTATTTAAAATGATGTTTAGGAGCTAAACTTTAGGATTTTGAAATTATTATGATGAATCCTAATGAGATTAAACTTATACAGAAGAGGAAAATGGATGTTTGATTGATCCTAGATTAGAAATTCCAATTTTCCATTTTTAGAAAGCAAACCATGATTTATGGCATTTAAATTAGTAGCTTCATTTTGTTTTAGGCTTTGGCTATGACTTATCCTTAGATAGGGTATTGTGTGATTGTAGTGATAGGAAAGGAACTTTAACAATAAAATGTAGAGATTGAACCTTAGGATTGATCAAATAGGTAGTTAACAACGTATTTAATTTATATATATTTCTGCACTAAACTAAATGTGTAAATGTGACTATGCTATGTTGAATGTTTGGTTACATTTATGTTATTTTCTTGACTAAGACAAATGCCTTAGGTGGTAGCTTCTCTGTTGTTGGCCAATAAGCTAAGTATGATAGCTTAACAAACAAATAAAAATCGCTATTTAGCAACTGAATGGTTTCTATATTGAAACTAATCATTAAATGTGATCTGAGTCCTATTTTAGTGCTATTTCTGTATTCTTTGAATATGATATTAACTATTGGGAATATTATCTCATTACAAAACTAAGTTTTCTTTTCAAGAGTTAGTTCTGAAGCTGATAGAGACAAATCCATAGGGAATAAATAAATAGAACATTTAACTTATTGCTTATGTAGTTAGCCTTTGTGAACCTTTTGGAAATGTAAATAATAATGTACTAGCCCGATTTTAGGATTGTGTCATTAACTATAGGTGTATATACTTGAGTTTTAGGTTGCAATGATATGAAGGTGAGTTTCTTTTGATTGTATTACTATGTCTATTAGGAATATGATGTTATAAACAGAATCAAAAGATATAGTCGTTTAAGTATGGAATTGATAGTTAAGGATATCCTATTGACAAGGTTTTCTGGCAGTTCATAAGATCTTAAACTAGGTTAGTAATATCAGTCTACAAGGTTTAAAATCTTGTTGATAAGATCTTCTTATAGTTTATAGAATTCTAAATCATACTAGTACCATTAACCTACATGGTCTGCAATTTTATTGACAAGATTTACTAACAATCTACAGGATTTTAGGCCATATAGATTGTAACACCCCAAAAATAATTAATAATAATTATTTGAGCATTATGAAATTATTAAGAGGGATTTAAGGAAAGATTTTGAAGAAATGGGAATCTTAAAGAGATGACAAATTTGAGTATTTAAACATAATTATTCATCAGATCATTTTGAGAAAAGTAAAATAATGTTTATGGATTTAAGAATGATTTAGGCCCATGATTAATTTATGTGTGCCAAGAATATTATTTGAAGACCAATCTTATTCTTATGAAGGCTCAACCTCATCTAAATATGACCTAACTTTACTCTTATGGAAGCTTAACCCATTTTGAACCCAATTAACCCATATATCATGGCTAAATATGTTAAGCATCAAGCCATTTGGAATAATGGGCCCATTTGACCAACCTATCTTCACTAAAACCCTAAGAAACCTTCTCCCCACCCATTTGGCTGCTAAAACGTTCATGTTCTACAGAACAAGAAGAAGAAATTCGCATGTTAGAAAAGAGGATAGGGTTTCTCAACATTTTGGCTAAGAATTGCACTCTTGGAGGGAGATTTAGCCAATGTAAGTTCTATAAAACTAAATCCTCATATCTTCCTCTTCATTTTGGTCCAATGGATTCTTTGTTTGGTGGAGATTCACTCAAACTCTATATCTGAAATGTGTGTTCATGGTGTATTATTGTAAGATTATCAAAGTTAGAAGTTAAAAAGAAAATTGGATAAGTATTTTCCTTCCATTTTATGTATTATTTTGCTGGAAAATATCCCCAATGACTAATGTTCATCATGGGTTTTGCTATAGTGCAAAAATAGAAGGAAAGGGAAGTGGAATACTATAGTTTCTAGGCTTGATGACTCAAATTCAAATTTTTGGAACTTATTAAAGGAATGGTGAGTGCCTCCTACCATTTTGTGATGTGTAAATGCTAAAATTTTATCATTTAGATTGATTTTTGGTGCATGGATTTTGCATGTGCAAAAATGGAGATGTTGAGAGTGGCCTATTGTGAATTCTTAGTGTTTTACCATAAATTAGTGCTATGAATCTTTTAGGAACTTAAGTGAGTGATCTTTAATGGGTTCTTGATGAAATTGATCAATGAATAAGAAATTCGCTACTAATGATAATTAAATGATGATTATTATGCTTGTTTTAGGCTTAGTGTGCATTTTGATTATAATGGTAGCTAGAGGAAGAGTAACTAGGCTTCATTAAGGTAACCGAGGTTAATTTTTTAATTCTATGCATATGCTCATTTTAATTAAATACTCATTGTACATATATGATTTTGAATGCTAAATGAATAGTTGGCTATTTGAATTGTTATGTTTGGACCTTGTGTAAGTCTAAGGTAAAGCTATAGTATGGTTGCCATCGGTGCATTGCATTTCAATCGGGCACCGAATTATGATTAGATTCTTGAATCCATTGAACCTAAGTTGTGTTCATTGGAAAGTTAATGTCTTGGACAGGTCTCTCTTGGTGTTATTAGTTATTAACATGTTACATGTAATTGTTAGTATGGGATATTAGTCACTAGTAGTTCAACTAGTTTATTTATTAATGATATTGATGCCTTTGATATATTTTTTGTATAATTGCATTATATTGATTAATTTATACATATATATGGAATTTGCCTCTTGTTATTGATATTGTATATCTCACCCCAGTTGTGGGCTAACATTTTCAGGAACTGAACCTTTTAGTGGCAAGGAGAAATTAATAGAAGCCTATTGTATGGTTTGGTAGCATATAGGTTTGGAAACCTTGTTAAGTTAGGTTTGTGTAATGAGAACAGTAGTGTTTATGCATTTGCCATAATGTATCATGAATTACCAAGTATAAGGATTGGCTATGTAATGTAATTACCATGGAATTGAACATTGTGATTATATCTAACTAAGTGCATGTTTGGAAAAACTTTTCCATCCCCCAAATCACGTTTTGTACAAAGCAACAATAAGTTGCTTTTGCAAAACCATGGTCAGCAAACGTGGTTTTCCTCTCCCCAAAAGCATATCCAAACACGCTATAATACTTCTTGAATGACTTGATATTTTATCACATTAAACTTTAGCCCTATCATTTGTGGTTAAATCACTTCTGCTATCACATAAAGGGGTTGGTTAATACAAAATTAAGTTTTTGTTGCTCTAATTAATCCTAGATCCTTAGACAATGAGGATTAGTGAATCATGATATTTGGAAGTTGAGAGGTCTAGAAAACTATACATGTTAATTATGGAAGTCTTGGAATTCATCTAGGATAGGTGGTAAAGGGTTAGAAAGCATGAAAATGAGAAAATAGCAACAAGAGGGGGCAAAGTTGTAGCTTAAAGGACTTAAGTTATGGCCAAAAATTGAAGTTTGGGGTAAGAGATTCTAGAAGCACCATGGCCAAGGTGATTTGAGTAGTGGTGTAGGGTGAGAAATTAGCTCTAGAGGGTAACAGAGAGTAGTCTCACCACGACGCAAGGCAAGCTAGCTGTAATGAGCATTGAGCAAAGGCATCTCACCATGGTGCCGTGTAGGCTCGTCGC
This sequence comes from Erythrophleum ivorense, assembly GCA_026724425.1. Classification (NCBI taxonomy): domain Eukaryota; kingdom Viridiplantae; phylum Streptophyta; class Magnoliopsida; order Fabales; family Fabaceae; genus Erythrophleum; species Erythrophleum ivorense. The sequence goes on from JAIUCV010000002.1 coordinate 37,947,480, forward strand.
AAGAAATTTTGGCTTCAGAGAGTTCCAGTAGCTTGACCCACCGCAACGCGAAGGAAGCCCATTGCAGCAAAGATCATGAAATTTTGAACAGTAGGCCTAGAGGGTAGCTTCGTCGTGGCACAAAACGTTTGAGTTGTGGCATAGGGTGCATACTTTTGGTTTTGAGTTCTAGTAACCAACTTAGCCGCAATGGAGAAGATCTAAGTTGCGACTTATCCTCCAAACTCTTATTTTTGCTTAGAAACCTTGGTTTTCACTATGAACATGTTATGTAATGGCTTGGGAGCATTTATAAAAAGGGTTTTGTGAGTTTAGAGTTAGTGGTAAAATAAATCGAAGGTTTCAATCGATAACCAAAATTTTCTTATAGGCTTAAATGGTTATGGTTGTTTGGTTAATAACCCTTAATAATATCAATGTTCAAATTTTCTCACTTTTTCCTAATTTAACTAATTGTATTGACTTTAGGCCTTGGTTTATCATTATTTACCACTCAAATAAGTTTAATTATTATAATTAGAAGTTAGGGTTGTTACACTTGATATTAGAGAAATGGTTCAAGAAAAACTGTGCCAATTTAAATTTTATGGTTAGAAACATGGTAATCATGATACATATTTGGCCTAGTATTAGCTCATAAGAGTAGCTAATTATGTGAACATACTTTTGTTGCTCTTTACCTCTGAAGAGGAAACATAAAGGAATAATGATATGAGGCTTGTAGTAATTGCTAAAACTAATGTTTCTTGAATTTTATTTAGAAGATCACCCATCATAATAAGTATGCTCTTGGGAATAATAGAGGATGGTAAGATTCTATCTCATAGCGCTTTTAGTAACGTTGATTTTGAAACTTGGGTTGTTAATGTTAATGAAAAGACTAGAATTTTACCTTTCTTTTTCTAAAACTAGGTTACTAGTCTTGATATAGATAGTCAACCGGTTGAGCCTTGTTGCTAACTAGCTATGTGGTAAATGCACTAGTCACTCACTGTGAGGCACTAATTGACTAAATAGATGAAGCTAGATAACTGATGAGGTGGATGTATAGAGCCATTAGTAGTATCTGTGACCAGTTGATGACTATTTGTTAAGCAAGTTGACTGGGTACGGTCGACTAGTTGACTACCCTATTGAAGCAGTTAACTAATCATAACAAGAGTAGCAATTCCTTACTTAAGTGAAATTCTAACTTTTTCCAGGGCCATCTAGGGGTGATGACCTTTGAAAAGGTTAAAGGATAGTGGTGTCTAATAGAATGACAAGCTAGCTATAGAAACCCTACAAAATGGTAAGATGTAAGTCTTACTTATGATTTGAAAATGGCTAATGGAAGTTTGGAACTAGTGTACAATAAATTAGTATGATGGACCAAAGAGATTTGAGGTGATGTATAATCAATGATAAGTTAGAATTATGTTGGCTTCGAAAGGTTCCTAAAGCTGAGGCTTTGTAGGTATAGAGGTCCTAAACCACTTGCTTGATCTCGGTTAATAAAGAACACAATTACTTGATCCTAGCTACCATATTTTGGGCCTAATGAATAAGGGCGATAAGAGTTATAAAACATTTCAAATAGTTTCTTTTAAACTATTAGGGTGAGTAAGCTATCTTTTGTTGGTGATGATGTGGAAGGAGGGCAAGAAGCCCTTGGAATTGTGAAATCCATTTTTGAATGAGGAATATTAACTTTAAAGCAAGAGATTAAGGGAGAAGATGTTTTGAAAGGAATCTTGAGAACTTTGAAACTCCTCCTTTAATATACTAAGTTAAGAGAGCAAAATTGTGATTAAGGAGAGACAACCCCCTAGTGTAATAAGGGTGAGGTGTGTAGACATGTGGTGCTTATACATATTATCTGTAATATCTGGTCCTTCAAAAATGCAAGAAAACATAAGAAAACGCAAGAAATGTAACGTACAGTTTCTCTGTCAACATATGAAATTCATTAGATATGAAAGGGAATCCCACAAATAGAGTAAATTGAGGTCTAATAAAATTAGAATAATATTCTAAACCACAAATAATGATGATTTAAGGCCAGAGGTACCCTAAAATTTAGGGCCAAAATAGATAAAAAAAAATTAGAAAAAGGTCCTGAAAAGTCTCCAAGGTTAAGTATGAAGGAGCCAGGGACTAAAATACAAAGAAAAGTTGTGTGCTAGGCAAAATATATAGATTGCCCAAAAGTTCAAAGAACTTTAGTTTCACCCTTTATTCATGGCTTTAGGCACGAACATCAAAAAATCGAGCAGGAATCTCAAAAATCTATAAGCCACGATTAAATTTCATTTGATGAGACGGGTTTGATGATGCCATGTTGTCTAAATGGCCGGATGAGATCCAGTTTGGGATTCAGGTAGCCCAATCAGTAGCCATGAGCAAAATAGAAAGAGGAAGTTGTAATAACCATAGAAATAGAAATAGCTAAAGGGCTAAGAAACCTTGAAGGAGTTTCAAGGACTAAATTGAAATAAATGAAAATTTTAGAACATAATCATAATGCAGAACAATAAAAATTATGCCTAAGGACTCAGATGTCTGATTAACACTGAAATTTATGAAGATCAAGGTTGAGGACCCCTGATCCATGTTTGAGGCTCAGTATGGCCAGAAAGTAGAGGAAATAATATTTATAAATTTTAGAAAGTCTAAAGGTATGTATTATACCATAAAACTTTAATCGGGCCCAGACACTAATTTTTAGACAGCTATAAGGCCCAATAGCTGATTATAAAGGCCCAATAAGAGGAAAGAAGATGTAATTAGGGCTCTTAAAGAAGATGAAACCCAAATATAAATATAAAATAAAAAGGAAAGAAAGAAAGGATTTTAATCAGTTTAAAGAATTAACCATGGTTAAGTTAGAAATTAACCATGGTTGAGTTAAAAAAAATTAATCATGGTTACTAACCATCAAATCACCATAACTTAAGGGCTAAGAATAGGCATCTAAGTCTGTGGCTAAGGAATTTTGGGAAGAAGATATTTAGTCATAAAATTAGAAAATCAAAAGAAAAAAGGAATGGAAGGCTAAGATTTGATCTTGAAAAGGTTGATCTAAGAGTCCAAATTTCATATGACCATTTAACTTCATTTAAGTTCATCTCCTTTACCTCCATTTCACCATTTTCACACCACACACAAGGGAGAGGGAGAGAAAAATGTGAAAAAAGAGAGCAAAGGTGAAAAGGTGGGAGAGGAAGTGTAATCAAGTGAAACTACCACCATTCTTCTCCAAATTTCTTCATCTTCTTCATCCTCTAATCATTTTCTCCAAAGGGCAACTGCATCTTCATCCTTTCTTCAAGGTGAAATGTTGCTCTAAGTGGGAAAAGAAGGGATTTTAATGTGAGAAAACCAAAGGAAGCAAGAATTAAGCTTAAAGAGTAAGTTTTCTCCACTTTACACTTGAAAATCATATGATTTAAGTTAGTTTTGTTAAACCCTAGTTATGAGCCACTTTTAGATAGCATATGGATAATTAAAAATAGAGTTTATGTGTTGAATACAAAGGCCTAGAAATGAAGTTTATATGTTGAACACGATGGCCATATGAGCTTAGTCATTGTTGTTATGTGCAGGGACTTTGAAAAACACAAAGATTATAATTTTTGGGAAAATAGAAATTATAAGGAGCTGCTGTCAGAATTTCCTCAAAATTTTTATGGTGTTTTTTTAATGTCCTAGAGTCATGTATGCCAAATTTCAAGTCCTAAAAGATAAAGAAAGAGGCTATGGAATTTTTAGAACCAAAGAAACTCACTTTTAGGCCTAAAACGGAGCTAGATATGTTATGACCAAAACGTATTGTGGGGGCTAGAATTTGATAATTTTATCCATTCCAATGGATTTAAAAGGGTATTTTTAGCTATGAATACCTATGGTAAAACCCCCAAAACTCATGGAATAAAATTTTTAAATTTTGGCCAAGAAATGCACACTATTCGGCCATAATGGATGGAAAGGTTTTTCCAATTCCAATGGTTCCAATGAGTTTAAAAGGGTCATACTACTTTAGAAGTTAAGGTTTATGTATTGATTGTAATGAATTATCATTATGATTATAAGGTTTGATATTTGTTTAGGAACTCCAAAAGGAAGTAAACCGAGTTCTAAGGCTTGAGGAGCAAAATTTGCTAAGGTAGTAATTTTCCTTTCTCTTTCTTTAAGCTTGTATGTTTATATAATGATGAGTGTTATGCTATATCAAGTTGTCATTTATGCTATAAGATGAGACATGTATACTTAGATTATGCTTGGCCTTGTATGAAATTCCTTATATTATTATGTGGTATGTGACATTTTGATTGGCATTATGTTATGTACTTACATGCTTGCTTGTGAATGAGACTAGTTTAGTACTACTGAGATTTCATAATCTCACCCCAAATATAACCCATGTTAGGTCTGAGTTTAAGCAAAGAAAGGGCAAAGGGTATGGAGGCATAAATTGAGAACTTTACTTTTATGCATCATATTTTGTCATGTAAATAAATATATTTGGATTATGATATGTATAAGTTGTGTTATAATGCTGTATGATAATAGGGCATGTAATAGAAAGCCATTTATATACCCAACCTTGAAGTAAAAAGAAAATTTTAATCAGGTCAGGTTTCCATTGACTCCTCTAGGTTCTATATGAGGTATTTGTAGTAGGAAAAGCATTATATAGTAAGGTATGACATTTATGGTATCAGAGCAAAGTTCCAGGCTTTCTAAGGTTGTATATGGCTTAAGGATGTGGCTATAAGGCTATGTAAAGGTTTATAGAATTATAAAAAGCCTTGTGTAAGGTATCTTGGGTATGTAGAGGTGACTTATGTTTTTATTTATACTAAGTGAGTTGTAAATGGTCATGAGTAGGTGGTAAGTTATGGGTGAGATTAGCCTCTAGTTCTAGAACAAAGTTAGGTGATCCAACGACTAAAGCTCTATAATTTATCGTAGCTCGTTGGGATCAGTGGCAAGCTCTATGTATTAAGCAACAAGAAAGGATTGTGTAGCTGTTAGAGAGGCTTGCCTAGAAAGGTTATAAGATGCCTAATCTTCATGAGTGCCACACTCAGACCATTTGGGAATGTCTTGCCCAATGCAGGGGCAAGTAGTAAGGCAGCATAGTATGAGGTAAAGCTGCTACTGCACAGAGTGAAGGTTAAGAGAGTTATCTTCCCCTAGTCATGACACAGTTATTATGATGATGTGAAGAGCCCAGAAAGCAATTCCCTTAAGCCAGAGGTTTGAGTTATAAGTTACACTCAATAAAGCCCTAATAGCCCAGAGGTGGTAGTTAGTTATGTATGTGTACGAGTAAAGTAAGAGGTGGAATCCTCTAGCTTTGATGATGGGCTGCAAACAGAGATGGTGAGGCTCGGATCACATAGCTAAAGAAAAAGCTCCTAGTTATAGTGGAGTGTACTGTGACATGAAAGGCCTTGTTGGTCATATTCAAGCTAACTTGAGGAATGAGCTACTATAGGGTCAATTGATGCACAGAGAGCGGGGACCCCTAGTATAAATAAAGAAAAAGAGCAGTAAATGGTCATGAAAAAATCAGTAAGTAACATGTGATTAGTGGGCCTAGTAGTTGAAACTGTGAAGGGAACTTTAAGAGAATGTTGGACACAAGAATAATAAGGTTGTTGAGACCCACCTATAAGGCGTTGACCCTAAATTAGGATGCTATCATTTGAAATTCTAAATGACGGGTTGTTAATGTAGCCTTGAAATTAACATAAGATAAGACTATCAACAGTGAGGAATGTAGTGAGTGCTCCAGAAAGGTGTGCCTCATAGGTTACACTTAAAAATGAGTATGATTAGCCCAATGAGAAAGATTCAAAAAAGAATGAGAATAGTTTAAAATGTACTAAGTTCATCATAAGTCCATATGAGTTAGTAGGACTTACTGTAAACTACAGGTCTGATGAGATAGGTAGCTTATACTAAGTATGAGCTGAAACTTAAGAAAAGTGACTAGTAGCATCTTCCAGGTGGGGTGAGATGTGTAAAAAGGGAGTACAATGATAAGGAAAGTGAGGAAAAACTAAGAAACTAACCATAGAAGAGATGCCCTTGCTTTAGTAATGACTAAATGAGTAGACTGAGTATAGAAAAGTAAGCAAACAAGGGTCCAATATTTAGTCATACAAGTTCCTTAATATGAGAATGATGTAGGATTAAGGCACGTGAGTAATTAGAGCACCCAATAGAGCATAAGTTTTCAGTAAGGTAAAATCTAGACATTGAGAGTAAGTGTCTTGGATTGGGTTAATATAACCCTAAAATCAGTATACTATGCTCCTAGGATGAGACTAAAGAGGTTGAACATAGAGAAAGCCTAGCTCTGATATGAAAGTAGAAATGAGTTATGAAAAACAATTAGTGCCTTAGTACCCTCAGGGAAGCTCAAGGGAGCTAGAGACCACCTAAGAGGACGAGTCTTTGCATTAGGCAGAAAAAGATTGTAAGCCAAGAGTGCCACAGAATGTAATTCCTAGGATTTCATGAAATAGAATTTTCTTACAAAGGGACGGTCTAGTTAAGAGCAAAGCAAGAGTATGACAGAAAGTAGACTCCCTTGATGTTATAAAGAGTGAACAAGTAGAGGATCCCAGGAAAAATACAGGTGCTCTTGAGCATAAAGAAACACTAATTAGCAAGAGGGACAGTTAGTAGTAGAACATTTTTTTACCTAAGTAAAAGGATAGTAAAGGTAAAAGAGAGAGAATATATGATGGTGTTCAAGCCGAGGACATAATAGATTAAGAATAAATATTAAGTTGATGTACTTGAGAAAGCACACTTGTCCTTGGCATAGATGCCCTTCTAATATGATAGTGCTCAAAATAAAAATAGCTAGGCAATGTAAAGTGATCTCAAGATGAAGTAGAGAAAGAGTTCTCTTTTTCCTGAGTGTCCTACAGAAATAAAGAAGATAAAGAAAAGTAAAAGAGGAATACTTTAGATTATTGGGAAACTTGTAATATACAAATGATAGTGGCTTTGAGCTCAGCCATAAGGCGCCTGTATATTAGTGTTTGATGTTATGGTTTGCTTGCAACAATGGTTACATGATATTGGGTCTGGCTAACCTAGTAGTAATGTCACTTTAGTACATAGCAAACAATGGCATCAATCATAAAAAGTGTTTTAGTAATCGAAGAGTATCTTAGTAGTTAAATCAAAAGATAAGCTAAAGAAAGATAAATAAGGGATTCCAGTAGTATCAGAATGATGAGAAAAGCATGAAGAAAAGGAATCCCTAGTAAAGAATAATAATATAAAAAAAAAACGTACTAATGGTAAAGAATGTTCATATTCAAATAGCATGAGTTTAGTATGTATAATCTGAGTCCCTTATAATATAATTAAACAAAATAAGAAGGGAATAGTGTATAGCCTTTCTCCTACCAGAGATGTTAGCCACACTCAGTGGGTGAGATGCCTTAGTGCCAAGGCACTCAAAAGCAAAACTTGGGTATAGTTAGAAATTGCAGGATATGAGAGGAAAGATAAAATAAGTATAAATGAAGTAAGGTAAGCCAATAGACTAAGAAAAGAAAACCCAAGTGAAAAAGGTTGAAGTGGGAACTTGAGGATCTTATAAAGAGTAATAAAGGAAAGTTAAAATACTTCTGAGTAATAGTATGATGGGATCATAGAGAATCAGATGATATAAAACCCACTTCGCGTGAAAAGCATTAGAAACATTTAAGTTGAGCCTTAGAAATTATGAGCGACAGTTATCGGACTTAATGAGTATATATTTTTATTTTCATATACAGTGATCTTAAGCTTTGATGTCTTCCAAAGATGGATAGCAATAGATCCTAGCATAGTACAATGGGTTGCAGTAGACCCTAGTAAGGCTTTGAAAGGTCGCAGTAGACCTAAGGGTCGTAGTAGATCCCATAGAGTTACAGAGAGCCCCCAGTTATAATATGATAGTTCTCTAATGAGATGACGGCCTGAGATAGTTTTTACAGAGCAGTTAGTCTTAGAGACTAGTATAGTTTTAGTTTGTTTTTATCTCAGAGATTAGAGATCTCCTAAGTCTAGTAGACTATTGCTATTAGAGACAATGAGGCTAGACTCAGATAGTTAGATTACTGATTATACCCTTGCTAGATGAGCGTAGCATGTGGGATGAAGAAAGCAAGAAAGTAGCTTTCCAAAGCTAAAGCCAGATGAACCACTACTCAGCAGATATTAGTCTTGACTAAGGGATAGAGAGATCCCCATATACTAAACTATGTAATCAAAAAGAGGTCAGGTATAGTTTTAAATAAAGTAAGTGGTACAGTATGTCTCTAGTGATCGAGACTGTGAGTATAATTAGCATCTCATAAGAATTCAGCAGTAGTCAGTGGTAATTGCTCTTTGATGTTAGTACAAGAAAGAGTAAGAGCATGATGATAAGTTATTAAGCCGAAGAGTTATATAAGCCCTCTCTCAAGTGAATAAAGAGAGTAAAACACAATTCAGACCTGAAAAGGCAAGGGTAAGAAAAGATCAGTTAGCAAGGATATAAGAAAGGTCAGATGAGAATATACCCCAAATTTCGAGGACGAAATTTATTTAAGGAGGGAGAAATGTAATATTTGGTCCCTTAAAAATGCGAGAAAAAATAAGAAAACGCTAGAAACATAACATACGGTTTCTTTGTCGACATATGAAATTCACTGGATATGAAAGGGAATCCCCCAAATAGAGTAAATTGAGACCCAATAAAATTAGAATAATATTCTAGACTATAAATAATGATGAGTTAAGGCCATAGGTGCCCTAAAATTTGGGGCCAAAATAGATGAAAAAAAAAGATTAGAAAAAGGTCCCGAAGAGTCTTCAAGGTTAAGTATGAAGGAGCCGGGGACTAAAATGCAAAGAAAAATTGTGTGCTAGGCAAAATGTATAGATTGCCTGAAAGTTTAGGGAACCTTAGTTTCACCTTTTATTCATGGCTTTAGGCACGAACATCAAAAAATCGAGTAGGAATCTCAGAAATTCGTGAGCCACAATTAAATTCTGTTTGATGAGACAGGTTTAATGATGCCACATTGTCTAAATGGCCGGATGAGATCTGGTCTAGGATTCAGGTAGCCCAATTGGTAGCCATGAGCAAAATAGAAAGAGAAAGTTGTAACAACCATGGAAATAGAAATAGCTAAAGGGCTAAGAAACCTTAAAGGAGTTTCAAGAACTAAATTGTAATAAATGAAAATTTTAGAGTATAATCATAATACAGAACGATAAAAATTATGCCTAAGGATCCAGATGTTCGATTGACACCAAAATTTATGAGGATCAAGGTTGAGGACCCCTGATCCATATTTGAGGCTCAGTGTGACCAGAAAGTAGAGGAAATAATATTTATAAATTTTATAAAATCTAAAGATATGTATTATACCATAAAACTTTAATCGGACCTAGACACCGATTTTTAGACAGTTGTAAGGCCCAATAGCCAATTCTAAAGGCTCAATAAGAGGAAAGAAGATGTAATTAGGGCATTTAAAAGAGATGAAACCTAAATATACATATAAAATAAAAAGGAAAGAAAGAAAGGATTTTAGTTAGTTTAAAGAATTAACCATGGTTAGATTAGAAATTAACCATGGTTGAGTTAAAAAAATTAATCATGGTTACTAACCATCAAATCACCATAACTTAAGGACAAAGAATAAGCATCCAAGTCTGTGGCCAAGGAATTTTGGGAAGAAGATATTTAGTCATAAAATTAAAAAATCAAAAGAAAAAAGGAATGGAAGGCTAAGATTTGATCTTGAAAAGGTTGATCCAAGAGTCTAAATTTTGTATGACCATTTAACTTCATTTAAGTTCATCTTCTTTACCTCCATTCCACCATTTTCACACTACACACAAGGGAAAGGGAGAGAAAAATGTGAAGAAGGAGAGCAAAGGAGAAAAGGTGGGAGAGGAAGTGAAATCAAGTGAAACTACCACTATTCTTCTCTAAATTTCTTCATCCTCCAATCATTTTCTCCAAAGGGCAACTGCATCTTCATCCTTTCTTCAAGGTGACATGTTGCTCTAAGTGGGAAAATAAGGGATTTTAATGTGAGAAAACCAAAGAAAGCAAGGATTAAGCTTAAAGAGTAAGTTTTCTCCACCTTGCACTTGAAAATCACATGGTTTAAGTTAGTTTTGTTAAACCCTAGCTATGAGCCACTTTTGGACAACATATGGATAATTAAAAATGGAGTTTATGTGTTGAATATGAAGGTCTAGGAATGAAGTTTATATGTTGAACACGAAAGCCATATGAGCTTAGTTATTGTTGTTATGTGTCGGGACTTTGAAAAACACAAAAATTGTAATTTTTGGGAAAATAGAAATTATGAGGAGATGCTGTCGAAATTTTCTCAAAATTTTTATGGTGTTTTCTTAATGTCAAGTCCTAAAACATAAAGGAAGAGGCTATGGAATTTTTAGAACTAAAGAAACTCACCTTTGGGCCTAAAACGGAGCTAGATACGTTATGACCAAAACGTATTGTGGGGGCTGGAATTTGATAATTTTATCCATTCCAATGTATTCAAAAGGGTGTTTTTAGCTATGAATACCTATGGCAAAACCCCCAAAACTCATGGAATAAAATTTCTAAATTTTGGCCAAGAAATGCACACTATTTGACCATAATGGATGGGAAGGTTTTTCTAATTCCAATGATTCCAATGAGTTAAAAAGGGGTCATACTACTTTAGAAGTTAAGGTTTATGTATTAATTGTAATGAATTATCATTATGATTATAGGGTTTGATATTTGTTTGGGAACTTCAAAAGCAAGTAAACCAAGTTCCAATGCTTGAGGAGCAAAATTTGCTAAGGTAGTAGTTTTCCTTTCTCTTTCTTTAAGCTTGTATGTTTATATAATGATGAGTGTTATGCTATATCAAGTTTTCATTTATGCTATAAGATGAGACATGTATACTTAGATTGTGCTTGGCCTTGTATGAAATTCCTTGTATTATTATGTGGTATGTGGCACTTTGATTGGCATTATGTTATGTACTTATATGCTTGCTTGTGAATGAGACTAGTTTACTACTACTGAGATTTCATAATCTCACCTCAAATATAACCCATGTTAGGTCCGAGTTCAAGCAAAGAAAGGGCAAAGGGTGTGGTGGCATAAATTAAGGACCTTACTTTTATGCATCACATTTTGTCATGTAATTAAATATCTTTGGATTATGATATATATGAGTTGTGTTATAATGTTGTATGATAATAGAGCATGTAACAGAACGCCATTTATATATCTAACCTTGAAGTAAAAAGAAAATTTTAATCAGGTCAGGTTTCCATTGACTCCTCTAGGTTCTATATGAGATATTTGTAGTAGGAAAAATGTTATATAGTAAGGTATGACATTATCTCTTTTGTGTGATTCAGTTTACTTATGCTATGTGTTGACATGCATTTGGGTGGTGGTTAGAGGTACTTTACATGCATGATACACTCTAGGAGTGCAAGGTAAGATTTTGTAGCACTTTGGTGCTAAAGGCACGTGGAACATGCTTACTTTCTAGCACTTCGATGTTAGAGGCATGCGGGGTGGGCCACTTATCATATGATTTGATGAGTTTTAACCACCAAATTAGTGTCAAACTAGACTAAGTAGACTTTCTACCTAAAAGGTAAAGAGGAGATCTTAATGATATGGATCCACTTAAGAAGAGAATAATTGGTACCCTTGTGCATACTAGTGTTGAAGATACAGTCATCATGGAGTGATAAGCATGTTTATGGTCAAAGAAAAGATTTGCCTACTAATATTAAGGGCAAATTCTGATTCCACCATCAGTAGCTTTATTGTCATGTATCATATGTGGCATGATTATAAGAATAGAGATTACATTAGGAATATGAGATGTTGACTAGTATTTAATTTAGTTGTAAAACTCCCTAATTAAAAAAAAATTCCTTGATCCAAAATAATAGCTTTGGTAATCAAATGAGGAATGGTAGTAATGTAACCAAGTTACACCGTGACAGTGGAACTTTAGCGCAATGATTGACAAGGAAGATTGAATTACCAAGTGTAGATGATGCTAGAAACCTCTCGTTGAGAATCCCTACTTGATCTGATGCCAATCAAGGAATGTTTGATAATGAAAAGACTTACAAAGTCCCATTATTGTGTTAATTCAACTCCTAATAGTCATGCATAAATTGAGACCTAAGAACTCTTGGGGAGTGGAAGAGTTAAATGTGGTTAGCATAGACCATTTTGTAAGAATGAAAACTCAGTTGTACGTGAGAAAGTTAAAGAGAATTCAGTGCATCGTGGAGAGGGTAACTATACACTATTTGAAGTATGATTATACTTGTGTGAAAATACCTCAATTAGGTGTAAAAGATATGAATGAGCAATCCTTTGGGACTATATAATGGCATAAGATCCAAAAAGATGTTCAGTTGACTTCAAACAAGTACAAATGCCATTAAGTTGACTACTAATGCTTGTAGTAACTGAGAATCAAGATAAAACACTTGGATCTATTGATCATGGTAAACTTTGGAATCATGTGTATGTGATTTTGGTGATGCATGTGTATGCGATTGTGGTGATGTTTTTGCAAGTGTAAAAAAAAAGGGAGAAAGAGAAGAGGACTACTAAGGATATTTCTAAGTTGGTTACACTTAGGAACAATGACAGGATTGCCGAGGATGGACCATCATCATGAATTAAAAACCCCTAATGCTTTAAGCAAGTTGTTTTGGTGTGGGATGTTGAAGCCTCATGATCTAGTAGGACATCTACTTGAACTATGGCTTATAAGATTTAAGGAGACTCATCCCTAAGTCTTAAAAGGGTACCTTGACACTTTAGAGAATATATTAGCACTCGTGAGATAGGGCTTCATTGAGGAACATATCTTAAGTTTGGGTGATTAAGTTTAAGCCTAAGTGTATTGAGAAGGTGACCTTAGATTGTTTGAATGCTTTAAATGGATTAGACATGAGATCATACTTTATATTAATTTCAACCTCTAGGAATCTTGACAAATGAGAAGGAGGAATCTTGGGTACTAATTGAAAATGAAAGGGGATTTAATATGTCTAATAGAAATAATAAACTTTTTATTGTCAGATAATAAATGAGGATATAATGTGTGCAATAATTTTTTTGAGATAGTTAAATGTAACACTTGAAAACTTAAACTAAATAACCTTATGAGAGGAAACACTTGCTTTAATTAAAAAGGTTGGGCTAAAGAAAGGTGGGAATATACTAAGTGAAAGACAAATGAAACTTCATTATGAAATAAAGTTATTTACCTATGTTGCTATTAGTGAAATAAATACTATAAGGCTAACTAAGTGGAATTCCTTGTAGCTCCTAATGTCAACTATTAAGGAGAGTTAGACTAAGAATTTAGGAGTTATTCCTTAAATGAATTGAGAGTTAAGAAGGAAAGGAAGTTAACATGAAATTCAGCAGTCAACCGTTGGTACTCAAAAGAAGAAGAAGAAGAAAAAGAAGAAGAGGAGGAGGAGGAGGAGAGAAAGAGACAAAATAGAAGGAAACCAGAGCTATAAAGGAAGAGAAATCGAGGCTTATTTGAGCTAGGTGCATGGAACTCACTAAAAGATAATTTGTATGGAACTTGGTCGAGATCTCTCTAGTTGTAGGCAAAGAAAGAATACAGAATATGTAGGTCTACATGTCATTTAACCCTAGTTAACCAGAAGAAATAGAATAGTGGATACTAAGTGAAGTAGTAACATAATAAGGACGTCTTCTTCAAGAAAATAATAAGGAAAGGACTAAGTTTTGGTGAAACTATTTGAGAAACCAAGGGGTAATGATGAAGGATTCTCCAGTGCTTTTGGGGAGTAAGGTGTGACTAATTTTGAGGGCAAAACTTCTAAAAAAAAGGCAGAATGTAATGCCCTAGAAATAATTAATAGTAATTATTTGAGGATTATGAAATTATTAAGAGGGATTTGAGGAAATAGGAATCTTAAGGAACATGGAAAATTTGAGCATCTAAACATAATAATTATTAATTGGATTATTTTAAGGAAAGTAAAATCATGCTTATGGATTTAAGTATGATTTGGGACTATGATTAAGTTATGTGTGCCAAGAATATTATTAAAAGCTTAATCTTATTCTTATGAAGGGTTAACTTTATCTAAATATGACCTAGCTCTACTCTAATGAAAGTTCAACCCATTTTAAACCCAATTAAACCATATTTCATGGCCTAACATGTCAAGCATCAGCCCACTTAGAATAATTGGCCCTTGACTAGCCTATCTTCACTAAAACCCTAAGAAGCCTTCTCCCCACCCATTTGGCTGCTAGGACATTCATGTTCTGCAGAACAAGAAGAAGAAATTCGCATGTTAGAAAAGGGGCTAGGGTTTCTTAGCATTATAGCTCAAATTTTCACTTTTAGAGGGAGATTTAGCTAAGGTAGGTTCTATAAAACTCAATCTTCTCATCTTCCTCTTCATTTTGGTCCAATTGGTTCTTTGTTTGGTGGAGATTCACTCAAACTCTAAGTCTGAAATGTGTGTTCATGCTGTGTTATTGAAAGATTTTTAGAGTTACAAGGACAATTGGGTGAGTATTTCCCTTTCATTTTATGTATTATTTTGCTAGAAAATGTCCCCAAGGACTTATGTTCATCATGGGTTCTACTACAGTGTGGAAATATAAGGAGATGGAAGTGGAATACTATAGTTTCTGGGCTTGATGACTTAAATCCAAATTCTTAGAACTTATTAAAGGAATAGTGGATATCCTACCATTTTGTGATGTGTAAATGGTGAAATTTTATCATTTAGATTGATTTTTGGTGCATAGCTTTTGCATGTGTGACAATGGAGATGTTGGGAGTGGCTTGACGATTGCCAATTTCCATATACTTTTTCCCTTTTAATTAGGCATTTTAATTATAAATTTTTGCTTAAAGGATTTTAATTGGAGGATAACTGAGTTTAATGGCCATTTTTACACTTTAGGAATTAAACTGCAAAATAATTGATTTTAAATACATAAATCATTTTAAATGAATTTTGTGAATTTTTCTCCTTTGTTTTTATGCAGATTTTGGGCTAATCATATCTCATGTTGATGAAGGAATAGATGAATCATGCTATATAATTCCCATATTGAACCATGCTCCATGTTGCAGCAACACAAAAACACACATTCCATGCAGCAACCCATCAAATCATCATGTTCTGTTTATGGAAAATGAAGAGCGAAGAAAACCACAGCTCAAACACATTAACACTTTGAATACACATATGAGAACCACAAGTTGAAGGGATTAAAGAAGAAGAAGGTTTCACATGGAGAACGTGATTATAAGATGAGCTCTGAGGAGAAGATGGAATGGAGATTTGCATGGCTATGAGCATAACAAACACACCAAAGGAGCTTCACTCATTAACCCATAAAGCAACATGTATGGCTCCACTTTAAGCTACCATTAGAACACACACATGTAGCAGCTAGCCACGGGTTCTAGCTAAGGAGCTGCATGAAGCTAAGATACACATAAATGCATATGCACAAGGGAAGAAGTAAGCTTGAGCTTGGATGTAACACCATAATTTTTAGCTCATTTCTATCACATTTGCATGCTCATATAGTCCATTACATGAGGGGAAGTAAGAAAATCCATTAAAATAATACATTTTTTTGTGTTGCGTCGTATATAAAAATTTCATTCAGTGTCACATGGATCGTGTGAGCTCATACAACAAATTCTTATATTTAATTACATGAATATAACTCATTTGCATCATCAAAAGTGGCCTATGCCTCAAGAAACTCGAAATGAAGCATAAAATATGGAAAATCAATTTTGGCCATCTTGGGCTCATTTCTGTCACAAACTTTGGAAAATCATAACTAATTCTAGAAAAATCAAAATCATGCATTCTTGGTCATTCTAGAAAGCTATAGTTATCTACTTCATACTAAAAATATTTTCAGATCATAAAATCTATCACTAAAGACGTTTCACATCTGAGAAGGTCCAGAGGTCAAACTGCCCACTGGTGCTGTCACAGATTTCTACAACAAATTTCAAAAATGTTCAATTAATTCCAAAAACATCCAATCTATACAAATGATACCAATCTAGAAATCTATGGATGTTAGCTAGAGGAAAAAAATAATTCTAGACCAGCTCAGGGACGTCCAGACCTTGAAATCTAATCAAACAGTAATTGAGGTCTGGTAAAGCTCTTGATACTGGACAGATTCTTTAAAAATTCATATCTCCCTCTTTAGATCTCCAAATGAGGTGCTTCCAATTAGCACAAGTCACTAGAAATGTCTATCTTTGTATAAAATTTTATGGCAATTGGACATCATTTGAGCCTTGTGTAACAGATTTTATTTTTAAACCTGAGTAAACAGTGACATGACCAAAACTAGAAAATTTACCAACTTTGAAAATTCATCAAATATTCTATAGACCTCCAAAAATTATGCTCTTTAGCTTACCAAAAAGTTCTCAACAAGTTCTAGTTACATGCCAAATCTCAGATCAAGAAGAGCTCATTTGGATAAAAAGTGACGTAAGGTTCTCTTATGGTCAAATTTGGCTCCATATAAGGTACTAAATTGTCCAAATGACTTTCTTTGGGTTTTGGCACTTTTGGACAAGTCTAAAAGCATAATTAGGACTTGTGTGAGCTATCCAAATGGTCCCAAGCCTCATACATCTCATTTTGGCTATTTCATTCACACTTATACACATTTACATCAACTTTTCAAGAACCATAACTTGGCATTATGGACTCAATTTACATTCTAGCATTCACATATCATACTCTTTCATTTATACATCACATAATATCATAATTACATAGGTCCAAGAGGCCATAGACCATATACATCATTAGATTACATCATTTGACATAATTATGCTCTTAAAGTAGCAAAAATCAAACACTTTGTTGTCAAACTCTTTCCTTCAAGGTGTTGGCTTCTATTACCTTATCTACTTGGTCCTCCTAACATGTAAGATCATCGGAGAAGAGGGAATGAGATTCAAAGAATCCCAATAGCTCATCTCCTATTCAATCATATATAATGGATACAAAGCAAGTCTTGAAAAATGCATGCATGGATATAATAGATGTCATGAACATTCAAAAAGCAAGCTTGGCATGTGAATAAGTCATACAAGACATCCAAGAGCTTGCCAAGTGGATGGATTGGCCTCACCTTTTTTCTCATAGATTTTGGACTTGCCTCACCCATTTTTTAAGAGATTCTTGGACTCAATCATGCTCTTGGGAGCTCACTTTGTTTTTAGAAGACTCTTTGCTTTATCTCAACCAAATCTTAGGGGTCCTTGGCTCATCCTCACCATAGTTAAGAGTTCTTTCCCTCTCCACACTCAAGCAAACTAAAACAAACATCATAACATCATTTAGAAACATAATATGTCAACATGAAATCACGGCATATAAAATCATGCTATCATCTATTTCATAACTTGAAAATATACATACACACATTCTAAGACAAGCTAAACACACATCCATGCATGAGAGAAAGTGGAGAGAGCTACCTTGCACACAACCACATACTTTTCCCTTTAAAAGAATGCTTCCTTTTTCGGTCACACACACACGAGTGTGGGGATGCTTTCTCTTGGCTTAGACACAATTTATGGAAGCCAATTAGGTTCATGAACTCAATTCTAAGGTCATATAATTTTTTTAGATACTAGGTTGGCTTATAACCTTATTATGGTTCCATAATTGCACCTAATGAAGCAACACCCCTCAAATAAATTATAGGCTCCATTCTTTCCTTTCAAATATGATTCTTGACTCCTTTTAAGCCTCTTGGAGTCATCACACAATTAAAACAAAGAGCTTAACTACATGTTACTTCTTTAGATCATAATATAGAATCTAAAGCACCAACTCACTTTCTATGAGTTTTAAATTTTTCCCAAGGCCTCCCCTAATTTTTATTCATCAAATATGACTCAAGAATGGGCTTGAAAAAATTTAAAACTCTCCCTAGCTATCCCAACCTCCTTAGGCCGAGACCATAAGGCTTATTGGTCTTTATGGATTTTACTTGGTTTTCTTGAAGGAGAAAGCATGTGGGGAGCATCTTAGGGGTCTTGGGAACTCATTTAAACTCTTATTTAGGCTTATGAGTCATCATACAAAATCAAATTTTACAAGGTGCACACAAAACCCTAAAATTTACACCTTGAAATCTAATGGTTGTTTGTTAATTTCCTTTGTATATTCTTAATCTCCACACCCTTTTTCCTTAGATTCATCCTTGGTTTTGCCTAAAAATCAACTCTTCCTAGGGTTCCTTAGGTGTGTCGAATTGGAGAAGAAGAGGAACTAAGGATAGCAACCATAGGAAGAGAAATTACCTAGTTTTCTTGCTTTTTCTTGCTTGAATCTTGCTTTCTCAAACTCCTCTCTTCAAATCCGAAATTTTTCCTAAATTTCTTCCTTAAATCAGATTTTTAAACTTCATTTTAATTAAAGGAAATAAATGAAAATGAAGGAGAAGAGGTTTGGAAGGAAGAAAGCATGAAAAACTACTATAGAAGCATACCTTTAAGCTTGGATTTCTCCTTCTTCTTCTTCCTCTCTTGTGTGCCTAAAACCCTAGCTCCCTTCTCTAAAATTAGGCAGAAAATTCTGAGTCTAAATGAGGGAGAAAATGGGACACCACTGATGAAGGCTATATTTCATATATTTTTTCCCTTCTAATTAGGCATTTTGATAAATAATTGATGATATTTTGAGCTTTAAATTGAATATTACTTAGTTTAGAAAATAATCTCATCTCTTACAATTTTATTGAATAAATTAGGATTTTTAATGATTTTATTTTACTTTATTTTATTTCATTTTCTTAGATGATGATTTCACTTTATTTTATTTTATCTTGTTTTATTTTATTTTGGGCTTTGATTTTTATTTTTGTTTTTTATTTCTTTTTATTTAGGGAATATGGCAAAGAGAAGTGAGCATATCATTCATCCATCCACGTGACACCTGATAACACACATCCACGTGGCTTATTCATTCACTTACACTCACACGAGTCATCCCCTCCACATCACTCACTAACACATAGCATGCACTCACCAACAACTTCAAAACACACAAAGCAGGCCATGTTAACATACTTGATATTTTATAACTATCAAGCTTTAGCCCTGTGAACATTTGTGGTTGAAACACTTATGTTATCATAGAAGGGGGTTGATTGATACAAAATTAAGTTTTAGTTGCTCTAATTCAATCATAGATCTCTAAACAATGAGGATTAGTGAATCATAATATTTGGAAGTTCGGAGGTCTAGAAAACCATGCATGTTAGTTATGGAGGTCTTGGAATTCATTTAGAATGGATGGTAAAGGGTTGCAAAGCATGAAAATGAGAAAATACCATCAAGAGGGGGGAAGTCGTGGCTTAAAGGACTAGAGCCACGACAAAAAATTGAAGTTTAGGGTAACCAAGGCTAGGAGCGTTGCAACCAAGGTGATTTAAGTCACAATGCAAGGTGAGAAATTAGCTCTATGAGGGTAATAAAGAGTAGTCTTACCATAGTACAAGGTAAGCTAGCTGCAATGAGCGTCGGGCAAACGCATCTCACCAAAGTGAGATGTGAGAAATTTTAGCTTTAGAGAGTTCTAGTAGCTTGACCCACCACAGCGCAAAGGAAGCTCGCGACGGTGAGGATCGTGAAATTTTGAATAGTAGGTCTAGAAGGTAGCTTCGCCACAGTGCAAAAGGCTCAAGTCATAGTGCAAAATGAGTATTTTCGATTTTGAGTTCCTATAACCAACTTAGCTGAGGCAAAGAAAGTCTAAATTGCAGCCTATGTCCCTTAAACTCTTATTTTTGCTTAGAAACCTTAGTTTTCACTATGAACATGTTATGTAATGACTTAGGAACATTTATAAAAAGGATTTTTTGAGTTTAAAGTTAGTGGTAAAATAAATCAATGGTTTCAATTGATAATCAGAATTTTCTTGTGGGCTCAGATAATTATATCATGTAATAAATGTTATTGAAATTTAATATTAATTGCATAAATTAAATTCAATTAATATAAATTAAATTCAATATTAATTGAAATAAAAAATGACATGTAATAATAAGCGAACAAAAAATTATATCATATTTGATAATATTACATTAACTTTAAAAAAAATTCATAGTGACTTCTAGTACCACAATAAGGCCTTCTCATTACACGATATGCTCATTACTACTCCAACTACTGCTGCTGTTGTTATTGCTCCTGTGGTGGATTGCTAACAATGATCATTGATGTAGAATTTAAATCCAAGTATAGGAATTAAGCCTGAGAAATTAGCCCATATGGCATCACAAACCCTTGTTCAATAATCCCCCAATCACACTACTAAATGCCATACATGTCATCAAATGATGGATTAAAAAGTAGTTTTGAGAATGATCCAAAGGCGCAAGACATCTAATGTGGTGTCAATGCAAACAATAAGGCTTCATGTGATCCCAACTATGACATCAGTAAAGGAGAGGCATGCAATGAGAATTGATGACTTCTCTGAAGTTATCAAATTGACTAGCCAATATTAAAAAGATAAACTGGCCATGCCAAGGTCTTGCTATGCTAGTGTTAAGATATAAGAAGAAGAAGTAGCACCTGCAACAGCTATAAATGAAGTTGTTGTATGGGTGTCGTGATGTTGTTGGTGCTTTTCTTCAACATTAGGTTACTAGGTTAACATGTAGCCTTGATGTTTTTTCCTCAGCCTACCAGTTAAAATTTGAGGCCTTGGTAATTTAGGTGTTAGTTTAATGGACTAGGAGACCACTGTAAATCATTATTCCTCGAGAGCAAGCAAGATGTTCTTAGAGTCTTGACTAACAGTCCTTTAGAAATCTATGGAAAAAGAGTCTTGCAAGTGCAACTTGTATAATCCCTTTATTAGATCAGCTTAATTAAAACAAAAAAAATAAAACATTAAAGGTCTACATAGTATATATTAAGGAAAGAAAAATAACAATTGTGACAACTATCTACCTTTTATCTAGTAGGGGCACTAGCTAGATCCATCCACCATCATGTATATCTCTAATGCCACTACATGTCTCATATTTGTGATTAAGAGGCTCAGTAGTAATACAAGTCTAAGCCATAGTGTTTTGCCATCTATTCCATACATCAATGAAGGCTACATGTTCTATTATCTAGTTATTGGTCTAGCTTCTTCTTTAGAGTTATGTGACATGGAGGGCATCCAAATTGACAAGATTTTAAGGGATTAGTTTATGCCTACCAAACTGTATACTGCCATCCTATGATATAGAAGTAGATAAGTGGGGTTAAAGCAGTCTAGATATCTGGAAAAGTTAAATAGTACTTCAGGATTAGCTGGTACATGGTTTATGATTCATATAAGCGCCAAATAATCTATAGGTAATATAGATGAAATGGTGATAGATTAAGGACTTTTAAAGATATGATTAACATAGATTAAAACTCCAAATAAGACAACAAACCTAATTAATCCTTATCATATCAAGTAAACCCTATATTGGCAGATTGCTTACAAAGTCAGATAAGGAGATCAACTAACATTCTTCCATCTAGCAAGATGAGTAAGCATAGTAGCCAAACAATGAGAGATAAATGAAGCCAATATGCATGTAGCAACATGCAAATTATAACACCTTCATATTTGAAGCCCAAAGGTGGAAGCAGAAGACAATCCTATATGTAAAGATCCAAGGTCAATGGTCTCTCAGGTGCAACATAGGAAATCTATCCTATACCCATAAGTACAACAATGTCAAGCATCCACCTATACCATGTTCATCCAAATAGGTAGCATTGCAAACCTTATGACATACTTGCTCATCATCCACATTCTTTGGTAGTTTGTTAAAGTTCTTAGCTAGCTAATGATGTTTAGCCAATGATCCTCAATCATATCTTCTTATAGTGTCATCCCAATCACTCATGTGTTTTTATCTATGTTTAGTTTTTCAAACTAGAAAAGAGATCCCCCTCACTTGGTAGGCCTAGCTGCATAGCAATATCCAAAAGCATGATCATGCATTCACCATAAGTGATGTGGAATGTGTGTCTTAAGACACCATTGCTCCATAAGTGTTGAAAAAAGTTATGAGTCAAAGTTGAATTACCCAAGTTGAGCCATGCTAATAAAAATAGCTTGTCATATAGACTTGAAAATGGCTAGCAGTGGATACGATCATCTTGCAAAAAGGGTAAATTACACAGCACACATTAGTTCACTCATATCATGAATGTGTAACATAAAAAAATAACTAACATGCTTATTAAATTATCTTACATGGTTATACTAGACAATCTTTCATATATGCAATCTCTGGAGGTACAATAGTGGCTCATCCTCTAGTCTTGGGTTGACAACCTGTTGTGGACTAGCCATAGCTTCATTGCACTTGTAGGGCAACATCTTAGTCATTTACAACATAAAAGCACATAATTAACACACATATTGTCTTTTTAATTGCTATATACATTTTAACAAACATAAATCATTCATCGACATTCAATGGACATACAATGACTCATATACATTTAAGAATAATGGTTTCTATATAATGGTTCCTATAGATTTCTATGTCATACTACCTAATTGCACTGGTGTTATATAGTGGATTACAATGGTTCATATACATTTCTATAGTATGCTACTAGCTGTCATGGTGATAATATGGTCATGTGGTGTAGTTATAATTGATTTAAACATGGATTGTCTATAATGTATAAGATCACTTAGAGAGGGCAAACACACCAATATTTTTTAACTCACCCTTTAGCTCTAATGCCTTAAAATGTGTGTGAAGATTGTTAGCTACATGCCAAAGACAAAAATATATGATGGCTATATGGTAACTACCATACAATTTATAGATTAGTATGAAGATTGTTAGCTGCATGCCAAAGACAAAAAATATGATGGCTATATGGTGGCTACCATATGTAATAGCCGATTTATCGAAAATGAGAGATTATGTTATGTGCCCATTAGAATGTATATTGAGCATAAAGTAGGATGGTAGACCAAGTTAATTTAAGGGTTGAAATAACATCTCATCGCTTGAGTCGAAGATCTTGTCGACAAGATCCTATAAACTATAGTGCAAATTCTGAGACCTTGTCGACAAGGTTTTTGCCAACAAGTACAAGGTTTTCTTATAGAATGTGTTAAAGCTTGTATGGTATGGAATTAGGTAAGGAAGGCTTGTTAAATGAAAGTTTTAAGTTCTTCGAGGTTCTCAGAGACCCTAAAAACTATAGGAAGCCCTATGACAGTTTAAAGCCCTTCTGATATATGTTTTCCAATGTTAGTGTACCTAAATTTTAATAGATCCATTTGGGAAAGTTTTAGCTCCAATTTGAGTGATTCGAAAAGCATTTTACTAAAATGAGAACCTAAAATTCATAATGGAAAAAATAATTCTAAAAAAGGAGCTAAAACGAGTTAGAAATGAAAAGGCCAAGAACGATGGGCAAAATGGAAAATTTTGAAAAAGTCCTTCTTGAACCCACATATATATAAGGTGTCCTTTTGCTCCCCTCATTTAGATTTACCAAGCTCTACCCAAAAACCAGAGAAAGCTTAAGGGAAGGAGGCGCACAAGAATAAGGCGAGGGAGAAGGGAAAATTTCAAGAAAAAGGTAAGAAATTGTTAGAATTTCCTAGTCTTCTCCTTAGGAAATCTCTTCTCCTCCTTCTCCCCTTTCTTCCTATAGTTTTCTTAGAGTTTTTGGTGCTATTTCAAGGTCATTCCAAGTAGGAAAAATTTGGATTTGAAGAGAGGAAGCCAAAGAAAGTGAGAATCAAGCAAGAGAACAAGGAAAAACAAGGTAAATCTTCCATCCCATGGTAGCTACTTCCTCCCCTTCTTTCTCCCTATTTCACCCCATGTATGTAGATGCAAGAGGGCTAGAATTTTAAGGAGAACCAAGGATGAATTCAATGAATTTAAGGGAGGAGAGTAATAATATGCAAAAAAATCTAAGTAAAAACCATGAATTTGCAAGATAGAAAAATTAGTGTTTTGATTGCACCTTGAACTCTATTATGAACCCTAGCCATATTTTATGATGTCTAAGTGTTCATATGAGCCTAAGACATTAAGAGAGCTTCTTACATGATTCTACCATCAAAAGAAGCAAGGAAACTCCATTGGTGTCTTATGGAAGCATAGCTTCGGCCAAGGAGAGTTCATGCACCTAGGGAGTGTTTTAATTTTTTTCAAGCTTAGTTTTGCATCATGTATGATGGAAGAATATGAGAGGAAGCCTTGAAAATTTTTAGAAATCATAGATAGTGAGATGGCCTTATATGTTCCATAAGATGGCTTAAAGAAGCAACACTAAGGTAGGCTCCTAGAATTGATTATGTAATGACTCCAAGAGGATTAAATGGAGTCAAGAATCATGAATGAATAGATAGAGTGGAGCCAAGATGATATTTTCTTAAGGTTGCTTCATTAAGTGCATTATGGAACCATAAAAGAGCTTTATAAGTCACCTAGCTTTTCTAGTGAATGTGTGACCTTAGACTTTGTTTTAAGAGTGTAATTAGCTTCCATATGATGTGTCTAGGCTAAGAGGAATGATCTCCACCTTCTTAGGTGCGTGAGGTCAAGGGAGAGGATTCAGGACTTAAGGAAAAATTGTGTAAATGCAAGCAAGGTAGCTCTCTCCACCTTCTCTCATGCATAAATGTGTGCTTACATTGTCTTGAATGTGTGTATGTATATTTTAAGCCATGAAAATTATTTTAGCATAATTTTATATACCATGGTACCATGATGATGTCTTATGCATGCAAATGATATTTTATGATATTACTTTGGTTTGCTTAAGTATGGTGAAGCCAAGAACCCTTAGCCATGGTGAGAATGAGCCAAGAACCCTTAGAATTGGTTGAGACAAAGTAAAGAGTCTACCAAGAGTGAGGCTGACTCCCAAGAGTAAGGTTGAGTCCAAGAACTTCTAAGAAAAAGGGTAAGGCAAGTCCAAAATCCACAAGTGAATGGGTGAGGCTAATCCACTTGCTTGGCAAGCCTATGTATGCTATGTATGACTTTTTTAAATGCCAAGAATGCTTCTTAAATGATTGCCCATGTTAATATACTCATGCATGCATTTGTGAGACTTGTATTGCATGCTTTATGTGTGATTGAATTGGAGATAAGCTATTATGATTCTTTGAATCTCATCCCCTCCTCTCTAATGTCTTAACATGCTAGGTGAAACAATTGAGCAAGGTAATGGAAGCCACCAAGCCTAGAAAAAGAGGATTGGCATCAAAGTATATGGATATGCCTAGTTTTGTCTTCCTTTTTGCCATATATATGGCATATGATGTAATCCAATGATGAAATTGTTATGTAACCATATGAGCATATGTAAATACTCAAATGTATAATGTATGAATGAAATTTGATGCCAAATATATGAGATAGCATGTTTTGGGTATTGAATGGCAAGTTTAGCTCTTGAATGGTTAGATAGATTAATATAATAATAGAAGTGGAGTACCCAAATTGAGATGCGTAGGGTTTGAGACTACTTGGGTAGTTCATACAAGTCATGTTCATACTTTTAAACTTGCCCAAGAGGTGCCAAACTCAAGAGGAGGCTATTTGGACCAAAGTGACTCTTGATAGGGAGCAAAAATGACTATTCCATGAGGCTGTCACTTTTGGACCAAATGAGCTCTTCTTAATCTAGAACTTGGCATGCATTTAGAACCTATTGAGAGCTTTTTAGGAAGCTAAAAAATAGAATTTTTGGAGGTCCATGGAATATTTGATGAATTTTCAAACTTGGGAAGTTTTCTGAATTTGGTTTGGTGTACTATTCACACAGGTCTGAAAATAAAAATTTGTCATTCAAGGGGTAAATGATGTCCAATTGTCACAAAATCTTATAAAAAGAAACTAGACACTCCTAGTGACTTGTACCAATAGGAAGCACCCCATCTGGATATCTAGAGGGGGAGATATAAATTTTTAAAGATTCTACCTAGTATCAAGCATCCAAACTAACCTCATGTACAGTTTGCTTAGTTTTTTATTCCTGGATGTGACTAAACCAATATGGAGTTATTTTTTCCCTATAGATAACATCTGTATCTTTCCATATTGGTATCATTTGCATGAATTGGAATTTTTTAGAATTAATTAGATATTTTTGAAGTTTTCTACAGAAATCTATGACAGTACCAATAGACAGCCAAACCTCTAGAACTTTTTGAATGTCAAACGTCCTCTATGTGATGTTTCATGGCCTGATCATATTTTTAGCATAAAGTAGACATGTGTATCTTCCCAAAATGGGAAATAATGCATGATTTTAGTTTTTTTAGAATTAGTTATGAGTTTCCAAAGTTGGTGACAGAAAAGCCAAAATTTTGGCTGGAAATGCAAACATGAGTTTCATGTGTCCCTTTGCCTTATATGAGTTCTAAACCATTTTTGGTGATGGAAATGAGCTTTACCCATGTAAATAAATGTGAGTATGTGATAAATGAGTCTATATGGCTCATGAAACTCTGAAAGAAAAATTTTACCAGTAGAGAAATGCAATTGAGTCTAAGTCCCTATGCCATTATGTTGCTTCCCATAGAACTTATATGAGATAAGGCATGGGAATTGCATGAATTGAGTCTTAAAAGTATGGTGTTACATTTATTAGCATTGGAGTGAAGTTCTAGGCTCTTTCAAATTGGATTTGGCTTGAGGATGTAGCAATAGGGCTATGTAAAAGCTATATGAAGGTTTATAGAGTCATGAAAAAGTCTTATATGAGACATGTTGGGTGTATGAGGATAGTTTGTGGCTATGTTTATGATAAGTGAGTTGTTGGATGGTCTTAGAGTAGATAGTGGAAATCGGGAAAGGGTGGCCTTTAGAATAGTTTGAGCAGAGCTAAAGGATCTGACGGCTAAAGCTCTATGAGATATGATAACTCGTTGGGATCAATGGCAAGCCCCAGATATGAAAGATGAGAAATGATCTTGTTGATATGAAGAGGCCTACTAGAGAAAATATGTGAGGCCTAATTCTCCCTGGTAGTCATACTCAAACCATTCTGAGATATCTCGCATAATGCAGAGACAGGTAAGGATGCAGTACAAAATGAAATGAGATTGCGGCTGCACAGGATTAGTTTAACAGGGAAATGAGAAAGAGAGTTACCCCTAAGCCATAACACCCAATGTCTAGATGAGCTCCAGAGCCCAAAAAATTAATTCCCTTAGGCAAAAAGTTTGAGTTACAAGCTACACTCTTTAGAGCCCTGACAGCCCTGAGATGATAGGTAGTTATGCATGAATGAAGTAAGAGGTAAAATCCTCTAGCTTGATGATAGGCTAGATATAGAGGCAATGAGGCTCAGGTTAGTAGCTAAAGATAAAACTCCAATCCATGAAAAAGTTAGCCAATTAGAGGCCATTAGCTATGGCCAATTCATTGCTTAGCCATGATCAATTCTTCCAAAAAGTAGTGAGGCAATACAAAGAGTTCCTCATTACGGCCAATTAAGAGATTAGCCATGGCCAATACTCAGACAGAAAAACTAGGGTGAACCTAAGGCTGATTAGCAGTAGCAAATGATATGTTAGCTATGGTGAATGGTAGTATGAAAGGCTGTGTTGGTCATATCTAAGCCAACTTTTGAAATAAACTGATAAGGGGTCAAATGACCCATAGAAAGCAAGAGCCCCTAGTATAAGTAAAGAAAAAGAGTAATAAATAGTTATTGAAGATTAGTAAGAAATCAGTGGGCCTAGTAGTTGAGATTGAGGAAAGAGCTCAACTCAGAGAGGGTTAGACACAGGGATGGTAAGGTGTTGAGACCTGCCTATGATGCGTTGACTCCAACCTAGAATGTTAACCTTGTGAATACTATGACAGACTAATATGATGAGTTTAAGGCTATGTGTACATGGTCAAGAAAACCTTGTTGACAAGGTCTTGATTTTTTCATTACAATACATGAGATCTTGTTGACAAGATCCTAGACCCTGTTGATAGGATTTTAACATAGCCTTGAAATTTATATAAGGTAATGCTACTAGCTGTGAGGCACATAGTGGATGGCCTAGAAAAATGTACCTTATAGGTAATACCTAGAGGTAAGTATGAGTAGCAAATGACAAAGACTTAAAAGAGAATAAGCATAGTCTAGAAAGCACTAAGCTATTATAAGCTACAGGTTCGATAAGATGGTTAGCCCAAGCTAAACATAAGCTAAAACCTAGGAGAGATGATTAGTAGCATCATTCCAGGTGAGATATGTAAATGAAAGACTCAATAAAAGTTCTCCCTGGATCGAGAAAGGAAGAATAAGATACCCTAAGTTGAGGAGATCACCCAGTAGTGGTTACCAAATTCCTTTAGATAAACCCCCCCTGAGTCATAAAACATAATGATAAGGGAAGCGAGGAAGAGCTAAAAAACTAGCCATAGAAGAGATGCCCTCGCTTTAATAATGACTAAATGCATAGATTAAGCCCAGAAAGGTAAATAGATAAGGGTTCGATAATTAGTCAAATGAGCTCCCTAATATAAGAATGATATGGCGTTAAGGCACATAAGTGATTAGAGCACCCAGTAGAGCATAAGCTTTCAGTAAGGTAGAATCCAGACATCAAGAGTACATATCCTAGATCAGGTCAATAGAACCTTAACATTAGTATACTGTACTCCTAAGGATGAGGCTAAAAAGGCTGAACATAGAGAAAGCCTAGCTCTGATCTGAATGTAGAAATAAGTTAAGACAAATAGTTAGTGTCTTAGTACTCTCAGGGAAGCTTGAGGAAGCTAGAGATCGCCTCAAAAGGCAAGTCTTGCATGATGCAGAAAAAGAATGTAAGCCAAGAGCGGCATAGAATGAGATTCCTGGGATTATATGAAATAAAATGCTTCTTATCGAGGGACGGTCTAGTTAGAAATAAAGCAAAAGTATGAGAAAGGTAGACCCCCTTGATATTACAAAAAGTGAATGAGTAGGGGAACCCTAGGAAAATGCAGGTGCTTTTAAGCATAAAGAAATCTAAGCTGGCGATAGAGACAACTAGTGGTAGAACATCCTTCTACCTAAGTAAGAAGATAAGAAAGTTAAAAAGAGAAGATATGACAGTGCTCAACTCAAGGACATACTAGATTGAGAATAAATATTAAGTTGATGTGCTTGAATATATAAAAGAAAAACATAATCGTCCTTGGCATAGATGCCCTTCTAGCATGATAGTGCCCAAAGTAAAAACAGTCAGGTACTATACAGTGATTGTGGGATGAAGCAGAGGAAGAATCCTATTTTCTCCGAGTATCCTACAAGAATAAGGAAGATAGAGAAAAGTATGAAGGAATACTTTAGATTATTAGGAAACTTGTAATATACTAGCAATAGTGGCTTTGAGCTCAGTCATGAAGTGCCAGCGTATTAGTGTTTGATGTTATGGTTTGCTTGCAATAGAGGCAACATGATATTAGGTCTGGCTAACCTAGTAGTAATGTGGCTTAAGTGCGTAGTAAACGACAATATCAATCACCAAAGTGTCCTGATAATTGAAAGGTATCCTAGTTCAAGAACGAGATGAGTCAAAAAAGAGAGGTAAAGGGATTCCAGTAATATCTAAATGATAAGAAAAGCATGCAGAGAGGAATCCTTAGTAGAGAATGTTCAGATTCAGTATGCATAGCCTGAGTCTCTTATAGTATATGCAAATGAAATGAGAAGGGACCAGTATATAGCCTCTCTCCTGCCAGAGATGTTAGTCACACTCAGTATGTGAGATGCCCTAATGCTAAAGCACTTAAAAGTAGAATGTGGGCATAGTTAGAAACTACAGGATATGAGAGGAAGGTTAGAATGAGTACACATAAAGTAAGTAAGTCAATAAAGTAAGAAAAGAAAGCCCAAGTGAAAAGGGGCTGAAGTGAGACTCTAAGGATCCCATGAGGAGTGATGAACAAAAATTAAGATGCTAGCATGATGGGATCCTAGAGAATCAGATAACACAGAATCCACTTCACATGAAGAGCCTGATGTACTTCTGAGTTTAGCCTCAGTTATTATGAGCGATGGTTACCGGACTTAGTGAGTATGTGTTTTACTATTAGATATAGTGATCTTAGGCTTTGACACCTTCCAGAGATAGATCGCGATAGATCCTAACATAGTATAGTGGGTTACAGTAGACCCTAACAAGGCTCTGAGCGGTCACAGTAGACCCAGGAGTCACAATAGATCCCATAGAGTTACAGAGAGCCCTAGCCACAGCATAATAGTTCTTTGGTGAGATGACGACCTGAGATAGTTTTACAAAGCAGTTAGTCTCAGAGATCAGTACAGTATTAGTTAGCTTTTGTCTCAGAGACTAGAGATGTCCTAAGTCTGGTACACTGTTGCCACAGAGATATGAAGGCTTTACTAAGATAATTAGACTACTGACTAGATCTCTTTAGAGATGAGTATAATGTATGGGATGAAGAAAGCAAGAAGTTAGCTTTCCAGAGTTAAAGCCAGATGAACTATTACCCAACAGAGACTCGCCCTGACCAAGGGATAGAGAGATCCATATGTACTAGCTTATATATTTAGAAAGGGGCCAGGTGTAGTTTTTACATGAGGTAAGTGGTATAATATATCTCCAATGATCGAAACTGTGAGTATAGCTAGCATCCCACCAAAGTTTAATAGTATTCAGTGGTAGTAGCTCTTCAATGCTAGTATGAGATACACATGTTAAGCCTAATAGTGTTGAAAAGAGGGACTATAAAATACCACCATAAGTGAGCAAAGAAAATAAGAAAAAGTCCCGGCTTACAGAAATAGATGTAATAGTAAACAAAGAAACTAAAATCCTTAAAAGTGAAAACTCCTCAAATGAGCTATAATCTCAGTAAGTAATTAAGATATGAGGCCTATGATAGAAATGAATGTGAATTGTAATTATGGGATGAACTAATAAGAAAGAACACATAGATGAATAGTGGACTGTACATGTAAATAAGTAAGTAGATAGATAGAAACCTCCGATGGCTGTAATGATTAGGAAAGAGGATGAGGTGTTATGAAAAAGCCATTGAGAGAGGATACGGGAGACTTGATACGAAATAAATTACCTCACGAGATGTGTAAACAAGTATACTAAAAGAAATGTTAACCCCTGCGAAGAGGTTAAGACTAACCCGATATGATTAGTAAGCTTTCCTAGGATAGGCCTCCAAAGTTAAAAACTTCTTTCCCTTATGAGAAAAATAAGCATGTACTCTATAACAATAGAGTTTTCATTAAGAACTAGCAATAAAAATCTCTTAGCTGAGAGAAAATTTTAATAAATGAAATTGCTGGAAAAAGCGTACAAAGCCAAGAAGAAGGGAAAGAAAAGAGCAGTTAGCCAGAAAAGAAAAGAGTAAAAGGAAAGTGTACCCCAAATTTCAAGGATGAAATTTATTTAAGGAGGGAGAAATGTAATATCCAGTTCTTCGAAAATGAGAGATTATGTTATGTGCCCATTAGAATGTATATTGAGCATGAAGTAGGATGGCATACCAAGTTAATTTAAGGGCTGAAATAACATTTCATCACTTGAGTTGAAGATCTTGTCGACAAGATCCTGTAAACTGTAGTATAAATTTTGAGACCTTGTCAACAAAGTTTTCGTTAGCAAGTACAAAGTTTTTTTGTAGAATGTGTTAAAGCTTGTGTGGTATTGAATTGGGTAAGGAAGGCTTCTTAAATGAAAATTTTGACTTCTTCGAGGTTCTTAGAGGCCTTGAAAACTATGGGAAGCCCCAAGACAGTTAAAACCCTTCCGATATATATTTTTAAATGTTGGTGCACCTAAACTTTGACAAATTCATTCGGGAAGGCTTTAGCTCCAATTTGAGTGATTCCAAACACATTTTACTAAATTGATAACCTAAAATTCATAATGGAAAAGACGGTTTTAAAAAAGGAGCTAAAACGAGTTAGAAATGTAAAGGTCAAGAACGAAGGACAAAATAAAATTTTTTGAAAAAGTCCTTCTTAAACCCATATATATATGAGGCGTCCTTCTGCTCCCCTCATTTAGATCAACCAAGCTTTGCCAGAAAACCAGAGAAAGCTCAAGGGAAGGAGGCGCACAAGAATAAGGCAAGGGAGAAAGGAAAATTTCAAGAAAAAGGTAAGAAATTGTTGGAATTTCCTAGTCTTCTCCTTAGGAAATCTCTTATCCTCCTTCTCCCCTTTCTCCCTATAGTTTTCTTAGAGTTTTTGGTGCAATTTCAAGGTCAAACCAAGGAGGAAAAATTCAGATTTCAAAAGAGGAAGCCAAAAAAAGTGAAAATCAAGCAAGAGAATAAGGAAAAACAAGGTAAATCTTCCATCTCATATAGCTACTTCCTCCCCCTCCTTCTCCCTATTTCACCCCATGTATGTAGATGCAAGAGGGCTGAAATTTTGAGGAGAACCATGGATGAATTCTATGAATTTAAGGGAGGAGAGTAAGAATATGCAAAGAAATCTAAGTAAAAAACTATGAATTTGCAAGATAGAAAAATTAGGGTTTTGATTGCACCTTGAACTCTCTCATAAACCTTAGCCATATTTTATGATATTTAAGTGTTCATATGAGTTCTTAAGACACTAAGAGAGCTTCTTACATGATTCTCCCAACAAAAGAAGTAAGGAAACTCCATTGGTGCCTTATGGAAGCATAGCTTCGGCCAAGGAGAGTCCATGCACCTAGGGAGTGTTTTAATTTTTTCCAAGCTTAGTTTTGCATCATGTATGATGGGAGAATATGAGAGGACACCTTAGAAAAATTTTAGAAATCATAGATAGTGAGATGGCCTTATATGTTCCATAATATGGCTAAAAGAAGCAACACCAAGGTAGGCTCCTAGAATTGATTATGTGATGACTCTAAGATGTTTAAATGGAATCAAGAATCATGAATGAATAGATAGAGTGGAGCCAAGATAATGTTTTCTTAAGGTTGCTTCATTAAGTGCATTATGGAACCATAAAAGAGCTTTATGAGTCACCTAGTTTTTCTAGTAAATGTGTGGCCTTAGACTTTGTTTCAAGAGTGTAATTAGCATTCATACAATGTGTTTAGGCCAAGAGGAATGATCTCCACCTTCTTAAGTGTGTGAGGTCAAGGGAGATGATTTAAGACTTAAGAAAAAAGTGTATAAATGCAAACAAGGTAGCTCTCTCCACCTTCTCTCATGCATAAATATGTGCTTACATTGTCTTGAATGTGTGTATGTATGTTTTAAGCCATGAAAAGTATTTTAGCATAATTTTATATGCCATGGTACCATGATGATGTCTTATGTATGCAAATGATGTTTTATGATATTGCTTTGGTTTACTTGAGTGTGGTGAAGCTAAGAACCCTTAGAATTAGTTGAGACAAAGTAAAGAGTCTCCCAAGAGTAAGGTTGAGTCCAAGAACTTTTAAGAAAAAGGGTGAGGCAAGTCCAAAATCCACAAGTGAATGGGTGAGGCTAATCCACTTGTTTGGCAAACCTTTGTATGCTATGTATGACTTTTTCAAATGCCAAGAATGCTTCTTAAATGATTGTACATGTTAATATGCTCATACATGCATTTGTGAAACTTATATTGCATGCTTTATGTGTGATTGAATTGAAGATAAAATATTGGGATTCTTTGAATCTCATCCCCTCCTCTCCAATGTCTTAACATGCTAGGTGAAAAAATTGAAAAAGGTAATAGAGGCCACCAAGCCTAGAAGAAGAGGATTGGCATCAAAGTATATGTATATGCCTAGTTTTGTCTTCTTTTTAGCCATACATATGGCATATGATGTAATCCAATGATGAATTTGTTATGTAACTATATGATCATATGTAAATACTCAAATGTATGATGTATGAATGAACTTTGATGCCAAATGTATGAGATAGCATGTTTTGGATATTGAATGGCAAGTTTAGCTCTTGAATGGTTAGATAGATTAGTGTAATAATAGAAGTGGAATGGCCAAATTGAGACGCGTAAGGTTTGAGACCACTTGGGCAATTCATACACGTCTTTTTCATACTTTTAAACTTGCCCAAGAGGTGTCAAACTCAAGAGGAGGCCATTTGGACTAAAGTGACTCTTTATAGGAAGCAAAAATGACTATTCCATGAAACTATGTCACTTTTAGACTAAATGAGTTCTTCTTGATCTGGAACTTGGCATGAATTTAGAGCCTATTGAAAGCTTTGGGAAGTTAAAGAACATAATTTTTAGAGGTCCATGGAATATTTGATGAATTTTTAAACTTGGAAAATTTTCTGAATTTTGTCTGGTGTACTGTTCACACAGGTCCGAAAATAAAATCTATCACTCAGAAGGCAAATGATGTCCAATTGCCATGAAATTTTATAGGGAGAAACTAAACACTCCTAGTGGCTTGTACCAACTAGAACCACCCCATTTGGATGTATAAAGAGGGATATATGAATTTTTAAAGATTCTACCCAGTATCAGGCGTCCAGACTGACCTCATGTACTGTTTGATTAGTTTTTGATGCCTAGACGTGACTAAACTAGTCTAAAGTTTTTTCCCTCTAGATAACATTTGTAGCTTTCTATATTGGTATCATTTGAATGAATTGGATTTTTGTGAAATTAATTGGATATTTTTGAAGTTTGTTACAAAAATCTGTGATAGTACCAATAGACAGCTAAACCTCTGGACTTTTTCGAATGTCAAATGTCCTCTGTGTGATGTTTCATGGCTTGGCCACATTTTTAGCATAAAGTAGACATGTGTAATGTCCTAAAATGGGAAATAATGCATGATTTCAAATTTTCTGTAATTAGTTATGATTTTCCAAAGTTGGTGATAAAAAAGCCAAAATTCTGGTCGAAAATGTAAACATGAGTTTCATGTGTCCCTTTGCCTTATATGAGCTCTAGACCATTTTTTGGTGATGGAAATGAGTTGTACCCATGTAAATAAATGTGAGTATGTGATAGATGAGTCTATATGGCCCATGAGACTCCGAAAGAAAAATTTTACCGATAGAGAAATGCAATTGAGTCTAAGTCCCTATGCCATTATGTCTCTTCCCATAAAACTTATATGAGATAAGGCATGAGAATTGCATGAATTGAGTCTTAAAAGTATGGAGTTACACTATACAATCTATAGATTAGTAATAGTAGCTAGAATTGATGGGTGCCTATCAGATATCAAACAAATCCCTTATCTTTTTGCCTTCACACACCTATGTAAGTTGAAAAAGAGCCATGCCCATGATGATTATGTCTCATCTTCCACTACCGCAGAAGTAAAGGGTATAACATTCTTGTCACCATATTAGGAAGTAGCCATTAGCAAGATCCATTTGTCTTTCCCATAAAGGAATATTGTACTAATTTGGATAATTGGCTTCAAGTGGTCAAATGCGTCTATGCATGACTTTTAACACCCCAAAATTAATTAAGGTATTAATTATAGATTTAGGTTAATTAAGAATAATTAATATGAAACAATTGGGTAAGTTAAGTGAATAAAAATTTTAGAGAGATAAATTATTAATGAGTTAAGAATTAATTAAGATAGAAACTTCATCTAGGCCCAAATTAATGTAGGAGATCATAATAAAAGGCTAATGGAGGCCTAATAAGTTAGGTGCAGGTCCAATTTAATTCAATGTGATAGAGGCCCAAGATTCACCTTGTATAGGCTCTTAGGAATGGCCCAATAAATCTTGTGCAGATCCAAAACAATGGAGTTCTTAAAACTAAGTCTGGCCTAATAAAATTCTGCAGCCCAACACCTTAAAATTGGCCCAACAAAGCTAAAATCTAAAGCCCATTTAGAGTTAGACCTTGGAGTAGCATATGACCCACCTTAGCCCAACTTAAACTCAACTAAAACCCTAAACACTTCAGCCTCTTCCCCATATTTGCTGAAACACAAGAGAGAAATTCGGAGGTTTGAAGGGAGGCTAGGGTTTGGGGCAAGAAATCCATCATTTCTCACATTTAGAGCAAGATTCAACCAAGGTAATAGTTATATAACTTAATCCCCTCATCTTTTTCTTTAATTTGGCCTAATTAGTTTTTCATTTGGAGTATTTTCACCCACACCCAAAAAAATCTGAAACTTGCAATTTTATGTTTCCATGGTGAAAATTCGTAGGTTGAGGTTAGGGCTGACATTAGGTAAGTATAAACTCTTCTTTTTGAGGTATTTCTGTTAGTTTGAGACTCCAATGATTGGATTATAGTATGAGTATTAATTTTGTATAAATTTGCTTAGGATTTTAGGTGAAACATTGAAGTTTCTGGTAGAGGACATTTCAATCCAAATTTGGGGACTTGTAGTAGTTGGGTAAGTGTTCCCTAGGTAGTCATTAGCATTTAAATTCTGTGGGTACTTGTTGCTACTATAAATGATGAATTAAAGTAGTAATTCTCTAATGCTATAGTTATAGGGAGATTTTTGTACCATTGGTGGCTGTTGCAAATTGTCTACAAGTGAGGTAACCAAGACTATATTAACTCCATGCATATATCTGCTTTAATTTCATATTTGCTGTACATGAATGATTTGAAATGCTAAATGAATTGGTTGGCTATCTATTGTATTGTGTTTGGACCTTGTGAGTCTATGGTGGAGCTGTGGTGCGGCTGTCACCCGTGCATATGCTTCGATCAGGCACCGAGTTATAATCAAACCCCAGATGCACTGAGCCCTAGTTGTGCTCAATGGGGAGTAGGTGCCATGGACAATCCTCTCCCAGTGTTATTGGCCTTTAACATATGGAAATATGATTACTAGTATGGGATAGTAATCATGATAGCCTAATTGTTTCATTTATTGATATGACTGGTATGTTTTCTGATGCTTATGTAAAATTATGCATATATGTTAATTAAACTAGAATATATGATGGAATCGCCTTGGTTACTGAGATTCACATCTCACCCTATTTTATGGGATTAATATTTCAGGTGAAGGTTCTTCAGGTAAGGATAAAGAGAAGTAAGTAGATGAAAATCTATGAGCTCCAACCATATTGGGAGAAGGCTACACTTAGACTGATTTATTTAGGATAAATGCTAAATTTTGTATTCCTTTTTGTATAGCATCATTATGTAATCATGTTGCCAAGTATTGGATTTTATATATATTGCTTACTTAGGATGTATTTATTAAGGAGTTAGGCCTAATCTTAATATGATATTGGATATATGAACCCTTAACACCTGATGTATACATGTTACTAAATTTATGGTATGGTATACTGTCAGAAATATAATTATGTGATGTATTAGATATTGATATGAACCATGGATGTATGAAATCTCTAGTAGAATGTGTAACGAATGTTAATTATCAATAGTGCATGAATTCTTGTTGTTATTACTCTATGGACTTACTAATATTGGCTAGTTCGAGGAGTGGAAATTTACATTTAAGTTTTGAATTGGTAATGGTAGAATAGCTAGGTAAATAGAGTAGATAAATACCATTAGAGTCACATAAAATGAGAGGAAGGGGTTTTAGGGTGTTCCTAAGATGAGAATTAGAGTGTGTGGGACGAAATTTAGGAGACGTAGTTACAGGAGGGAGTCACACCGCAGCTAAGAAGGTCACGCCTCGGCCAAATGAGTGATTAAGGCGAGGGGCACCGTGGTATGAGACATCTCGCCACGGCACAAGTGAAGAAAAATTGGTCTGGGGAGTAACAATGGTGAGAAACGCCACGGCTTGAGGAATCTTGCCGCGGCTCAGTGAGAAAAAAATTACCTAGTAGGGTGGTAGAATGAAACCTCGCCACGGTGCAACATGTACCACTACGATGCTAGTTGAGGAAACAAAGTGAGGTGTGTCCAGTAGCGCATCTCGCTGTGGCGCGAGTGTATTCCACTGAGGCGAGGATCGTGGGATTAGAACAGTAGCTCTAGGAGGCATTTCTGCAGGGACACCATGTAGGCGGGCCACGGCAATGGTCCAACTCACCGCAGCTTGTGAAAGTTGCCCAGGTCGAGGCCGTAGTTCAGGTCTCCAAACTCCTACCTTTAGCCTAGAAACCCTAGTTTTCTTCAATGGTAATGCTAGGAAATGATATAGGAACACTTATGGGAGGTTTTTGTGTGTTGAAATTGGTGGTTGGATAAATTATAAATCCCTCATGATAGTATGATCTCTTTTATGCGTTTTTTTTTTTTGTTTGTGCTTGTTTAGTGATGATTTAGCATCAAGATTCAAATTTCCCTATATTTTCTTAATGTAATAAATTGTAACAACTCAAAACCTTGATCATTAATTATTAATCGCGTATTTGACCATAATTACTATGTGTAGAAGATAAGGTTGTCACATGACTTGAAGGCCTAAAATACATGATAGAACATTACCATGGGCTCCCCATCAAAACTACTTTGTCAATATTGTTTGTTAAAAAACTTAACCTATGAGTTAGATATGAAATGTTGAATGGTTACCTGTAGACAACAATGCATATAAGCTCTACTAATTACCAAAAGAAATTATATATGGCCTGGTGTTTTACTTTCCATGTCATAACTAGTTTCACTTAAGCTTAATTACACCATTTACATGTATTAGCAACCAATTCTACAACCCTTACTGTACTTTTATAATGAATTTTTGTCTGTTTATATACAAATTGGACCTCTAGGAGTCAAAATTTGATTTTCTTTTCTTCTTCACTCATAATCATCCTAGACAAGTTTTTTTTAGTCCACTTGATCACAAGAAACACCTTAATTGCCTAAAAGAGTCATATAGCCCAAATTGCCTCATTTTACCATATTATGTACCAAATTTCAAAAATTCATCACTTGGGCTACATAACACCAATTTATACAAATTAGGTGTCTAAGAAAAGCTTATGATGTGAACTTTATTATGTAAAAATTTCAAGTAAAAATGAATTTGTTTGGCCCTTTAAAAACCCAAAAATAGAATTTGCTACAAATGAACAATAATAGGGTGAAATTTGCATAATTTGGCCAACTTCAAAAATTTATAAAATACTCTATAAAGCTCTAAAAACTTTCATTCTTAGCTTATTAGATAACTCTATAAATTCTCTAATTGCATACCAAATTTTAACCCTAAATTATGTCATTTGGGCTTTCAAGAGTAGAAGTGCAATAACCAAATTTTGGTTCTAAAGTGATTCAATTGGCTTCCAATTTGTACTCTTCCACTTTGAACAAATTTTAATCATGTTAATCATCCATTCTATAAGGTTCAACACACAATATAAAGCTTGCATCAAAATTATGTCCTTTTGGCATCCAATTCAACACCCAATGTTACAAATTTGCTCTCTTACGTTGAGCAAATTTTAATCATGCTAAATAGCCATTCTATAAGGTTTAACACACAATATAAGGCTTGCATCAAAATATAACCTTTTAGCACCCAATGTTACATATAAATTACATAGTTTGACATTTGCAAGTTTATACATGAAATGCCATATTCCACCATAAAATGTCACATATTCACATGCTAAAGCTGTACATAAGTTTCCATTATACAACATTGTCATTTACATGAAAGTACATCATTCACACTTATGTTTCTAGCAATCCAAGCATAATATCTACATTACACAATATTTACGTCACAAAAACCACACTACATCACTTTTTAGAGTCTAATTCTTCTATGCTTTCTTTTCCTTGCTAGATAAACCTAAAATGGTTAATGGAGAAGACATGGGTGAGATTCTGGGGACAATCTTAGTAACTAATTTCAACCAAATTAAGGCATACATAAATGATATGAGGAAATGCAATACATGTGTTGTAAGCATTGATTCTTATGCATCATGAATTTCAACTTTTAACATGAAAACTCATTTCTCATCAAGCCATGGGTATCTAAACATTCTATCTAGGCTTAACTAAGCTCAAGTTTAGACCAAGGAAGAGCTACTACACTCAATTTCTCGCCATAGGGAGTTAGGAGCCGAAATTATACCATACTCATGCATAAAAATTATAATGAAAACCATATCAAATCATAGCTCAAGAATACATCAAGCAATTACTCACACAAGCATCTCAACTCATTTCAACATTCAAATGCATGCAAGATTAGGAGACAGAGCTACCTTAGGACTTTGGAGACTTCAAGTCACTAATAACCCACTTATTCTTTGTCTTTCTCTTAACTTTCTTTGGCTTGACACCCACAAGTAGGTGAGTTTAGGCTAACTTTGCCTACATATAGCAATTTGCAATAGAAAAGAACTCATTAGAATCCACATTGACTCATATAACCTTCATCTAATCACACTAAGACTTAACATGCCAAACTCTTAGAATTCCTTTTCTCAACTCCAAACTCATTAGAATCCACAATGTTTTATTAATGCTTATAATTCATATATAGGCCATTTATAACTTTAGAATCAAAGAAAAATCTTTCTAGATACTCTCTTTTGCTCATGGTAGAACCCAAACTACAAGGAAGCCTAATGAAGTTTTTGTCATTTCTCTTAGGAAATTGGCATATATGGAAGTTCCTTGGCCTCTTTTTAATATAGGTATGATCTTACATGGCTTGAAATAGCTTCTTAGGGTTTCAAAACTCTAAAGGTGCAATCAAAACCCTAGTGATTCTGTCTTGCATTTTATAGCCTTCAATTTGATTCTCGTTGTTTCAACTTATTCTCCATACTTCCAGGTCCCTAATACTACCATGTTTTAGCCAAAAATTGTTTCCCTTTGGGATGCTCTCATGTTGGTTGAACATAGGAAGAAAGAGAGGATAAAGGAAAGCAAGTTTTCTACATAGTATCATATCTTATTTCAATACTTGTCAAGTGGAGAATCTTGTGCCACAATTGGTTTCCTTAAACTCTCTCCTTTTT
The DNA here is from genome assembly GCA_026724425.1 of Erythrophleum ivorense. NCBI lineage: Eukaryota > Viridiplantae > Streptophyta > Magnoliopsida > Fabales > Fabaceae > Erythrophleum > Erythrophleum ivorense. The sequence continues at coordinate 37,988,422 of JAIUCV010000002.1, forward strand.
CCAAGAGATCAGCCACCAAAAATATCTTTTTAAAAAACTAAACCCATTAATAGAAAGACTTAGAGAGGAGAAGATTTGTAACTAAAGTGTAGTAAAAAAGTGCATGAATTTTTACTTAGATGGCTTCTTCTTCCTCCTATTTCTCCTTTCTCTTAGGCATGTTTCAACTACTGGTCTACGTCTATTCTAAGTCAATTCTAAGTGCTAAAAGGTGGTGTGACCTGATATAAGGGATAAAGAATGGTTTTTAAAATGATTACAAAATTCCTATTATGTCCTGCAATTTCAATTCCTCCATTTAACCTCATTTTAGATCTTTTTTTAAAACCGTATTTTCCATATGAAAATCTAGGTATTCTAGTTTAATAAAACATTCATTTTAAATTTATGGGATTTGAAACAATTTGGAATGGCTTGATAAAAGTTTTAGTCAACTGATAGTCTAAATTACGCACCGAAAGGGTTTTAGTCATTCTGAAGATTCATATGGTTCTTAGAGGTCTTGAAAATTCTAGCGAGCTCAACTTTACCATTTAAAACTTCTTTTATTGAGTTTCTAAAATTTTATTCAAAATTACAATTTTGTCACTGCTCTTTTGGTTTCACCTGTTTAGCCACTTTGACTCTGGTTTTAAGCCATCCTTGGATTCATAACCTTATTTTTAGATGCTCAGATTAACATTCTATCTTTACTTGACCTTATTTTATTTTATTTTAGGGTCCTCTTTTATTGTCTTACTGGTTTCAATTTAGTTTTAAAAGGACCTGATGTTACATTCCAAGCTTTCCTATACAGTATAATGTATCCTAATTTCACCTACTCAATTATTTGCCTAATGGACACATCAAGCGTGTCAGTCACCATTACAATAATATACAATAAGATAATGTTAAAGTCTTATTTTAGGTGATCTTGTGATAACGTGACAGATAGACATGTATATGGTCCCCTATATTTTATTATCTATTAGTAGTTTTCTTTTGTTTTTTTGCATATTCTCACCCTTAATCTGCAACTAGTGCCATTATTAATGAATTGATATTCTTCATACTTTACGCATAAATAATACATCTTAAATGTATAGTGTGTTCTAACAAAGTGTACATTCAAAGTACATTATAGAGCTTTCTTATTCACATATAGCAATCCAATGTACAACCATATGTTGTTGTTCAAATTCATTTGACCAACCACTTCAAGAAAATCATAACCCTTGGCTCTATCATATTAACTTATAAGAAGAAAGCAGTAGTTAGATCAACATGCTAAACCACTGGTTCAACTAGAATGGCATTAGCAGGATCTTCTCCACCTTACTTGTCACCTTATCATCAAACTCCTTATCCAAATCATTATCATTGTCATTGTAACACCATATTTATTTACCTTATCTCATACTATTCTAGCTTGCCTTTCCTTGGTCTAGCACATTTAGTCAAGAAAAAGCAATAAAAATATTCAATTATTTTGTGTTGCGTTGTGTATAAATTTTTTATTATGTGTCTGGTAGATCATATGAACTCATCCATCTCATTATCATATTTAAATACACAAATACAACTCATAACCATCTCAAGAAGTGGTCAAGAACTCGAGCTCATGGACCATATACACAAAACTTTCATGTGCAACCTTGGGTTCATGGTCCAGCTTTCTGTCATGAACTTTGAAAATTATAACTAATTCTAGAAAAATTAAAATCAAGCACACTATACCATTCTGGAAAACTATAGCTGTCTACTTTATGGTAAAAATAAGTCTAGACAACAGCTAGAACGTTTAGCCACTAGAAATCGATAGAAAAGTAACCAAAGTCACCTATTATTGAGCTTCAAAAATTCATATCTCTCTGCTCAGACATCCAATTTAGGTGATCTCGATGACCATAGAAAGCTTATCATGTCTAGTTTATGCTTGTAAAATTTCACGAGCATCAGACATCATTTGGCCTTCAAATAACACAATACAAGAAATTGACCATATTAATAGTGCTTATACCAAAATAGCAAAAAAATGGCAACTTTGAAAAATCATAATTAACTCCACAAAGCTCCAAATAATTTTGTATTTATCTTTCTAAAAAGCTCTAAATGAGATCTATATGCATGCCAACTTTCATAGGTAAATTCATTCATTTGGTCAGATCTTGACATTGGGTTGTAAAATGGCACTTTCTGTGTCTTTAATGGGTCTCAAAGGGTCTAAAATTGCTTCCAAGGCTTTCATGGCCACTTGAGTATGTGGGAAAGCAACACAATGGTCTGCTAAATATGTCTCAAAGGAGCACAAACCCAGATTTCACAAACTCATACTCTCATCCCAAGATATATACAAAAGTTCATAAGCTAGTTCTTGCCATTCAATGTCCAAATCATGCTCCATATGGCATCGAATCTCATTCATACATCAAATGTTCATATAATTACAAGTGTTCATGGGCTCATATGATATATATAACATTGGATTACATCATATGCCATTCATATGGCTACAAAATGGACATTTCTACACATTTTGATGTCAACCTCCTTTCTTTATGCTTGATGGCTTCCATTTCTTAGCTCACTTGGTTCACTTAGTCATGTTAGACAAATGGGGAGGAAGGGATGAGATTCTAGGAATTCCAATAGCTCTTCTCCTTTCAACCATACATAAAGAATCCAAATTCAAGTCTAAAAATGTATGCATGGCTATCATAGAACATGTAATTATTCATGAAACATTTCTAGTATTGAAGAAGTCATACAAAACATACATAGGCCTGCAAAGCAAGTGGTTTAGCCCCATCCATTCTCTTTAGGGATTTTAGACTTGCCATACCCATTTTCTTAAAGGCTTTTAACTAAGCCTTACTCTTGGGAGACCTTTGCCTTTGTCTCAACCATTCTTGGGGACTTTTAGCTTCACCACATTCAAGCAAACCAAAGCAAGTTCACAAAGCATCATTTGAATGCATAACATAACATCATGGTACCATGGTATTTAGATACATGCTAAAACATTTTTCATGGCGCAAAACATACATACACACATTGAAAGACAAGATAAACATCCACTTATGTATGAGAGAAAGAAGAGAGAGCTACCTCGGTGCACAACAACACACTTTTCTCCTTGAAAATGGTTCCTCTCCCTCGGCCAAGCACTCACAAGAAGGTGGAACTTGATTCCTTTAGCCTAAACATATTACATGGAAGCCAATTATACTCTTGGAATAATTTCTAAAGCTACACATGCACTTGAAAAGCTAGATGGCTCAAATGGTTCAATTACGGTTCCATAAGGCACCTAATGAAGCAACCTTGGGAAAACATAATCTTGGCTCCATTCTTTTCTTTAATTTATGACTCTTGACTCTATTTAGACCTCTTGGAGTTATCACACAATCATTTCATAGAGCTTAGGTACGTGTTGCTTCTTTATGCTATAATATGGAACCAATACCTCCATTACACTTTCTAGACTTTCTAAAATTTTTACAAGGCTTCCTCTTATGCTCTCCCATCATATATGATGTAAAACTAAGATTGGAAGAAATTAAAACACTCTCTAGGTGTATGAACCCCTTTAGGCCGAGGCTATGCTTCCAATTGGCACCAATAGAGTTTGTTTGATTTCTTTGATGGGAAAAGAATGTGGGAGACTTCCTTAATGTCTTAGGGACTCACACAAACTTTTAGACACCTTAAATCATGGTTAGAAAGTTTCCTACAAACCAAGGTGCAAGTGAAACCCTAGACTAGACATCTTATAAATTAATGGTTCTTTCTTGGATTTGTTTGCATATACTTGTTTCTCACACTCCATAACCCTTGGTTCCATCAAGAACACATGAAGAAAAACTCTCTTCCTCACTTTCTCTCTCTAGACCAAAGCTTAAATGGCTTGGTGTCATACCTTACTATATAACACATTTCCCACTACAAATATCTCATATAAAACTTAGAGAAGTCAATGAAAACCAAAACTAATTAAAATTTTCTTTTTACTTCAAGGTTGGGTATATACATGGCTTTCTCTCATATGCCCTATTATCATACAGCATTATAACACAACTTGTACATACCATAATCCAAAGATATTTAATTACATGACAAAATGTGATGCATAAAAGTAAGGTCCTCAATTTATACCTCCACACTCTTTGCCCTTTCTTTGCTTGAACTCGGACCTAGCATAGGTTATATTTGGGGTGAGATTATGAAATCTCAGTAGTAGTAAACCAATCTTATTCACAAGCTAGCATGCAAGTGCATAATAGAATGCCAATCAAGGTGCCACATACCATATAGAAATACAAGGAATTTTATACAAGGCCAAGCACAGTCTAAACATAAATGTCTCATCTTATAGCATAAATAACAACTTAATATAGCACAACACTCATCATTATACAGACATACAAGCTTAAAGAAAGAGAAAGAAAAACTACTACCTTAGCAAACTTTGCTCCTCAACCCTTGGAACTCAGTTTACTTGCCTTTGGAGTTCCCAAAACAAATATCGAACCCTATAATCATAATGATAATTTATTACAATTAACACATAAACCTTAACTTCTAATGTAGTATGACCATTTTAAACTTAATGGGACTATTGAAATTGGAAAAATCCAACTTCTTCCCTTCCCATTCACTATGGCCGAATAGTATGCATTTCTTGGCCAAAATTTAGAAATCTTATTCCATGAGTTTTGGGGGCTTTCCCATAGGAATTCCTAACTAAAAACACCCTTTTGAATCCATTGGAATGGATGAAATTGTCAAATTCTAGCCCCAACAACACGTTTTGGTCATAACATAATCTAGCTCCGTTTTAGGCCCAAAAGTGAGTTTCTTTGGTTCTAAAAATTCTATAGCCTATTCCTTTATGTTTTAGGACTTGAAATTTGGTATACATGACTTTAAGACATTAAGAAAAAACCATAAAAAACTTGGAAAAATTCGAACAGCATCCCCCTAACATTTCCATTTTCCCAAAAATTACAATCTTTGTGTTTTTCAAGGTTCCAGCATACAACAAAATGAATGAGCTCATATGGCCTCTATAGCCAATATATAAACTCCACTCTTAGGCCTTCCTATTCAACATATAAACTCAATTTCTAATTATCCATGCACTATCCAAAAGTGACTCATGTAACATTCAGTTCCCTGAAAATGAGAGAAAACGTGAGAAACGTAACGTACGGTTTCTCCATCAACGAACAAAATTCACTGGATACAAAAAGGAAGTCCCCCAAAATTCAATTAAGGTCCCAAAAAATTTGAAAAGCATTCTAGACTCCTAAAAATGAGAATCTTAGGTTCAGATGGAAAGAAAAATGGAGCTAGAATGAAGAAATAATTTCTTACAGAAAACTTACAAAACGTAATGGCATTTTTGTAATTTTGAGAAAATTTTAGAATTCACATAGGAGGGATTTTTAAATGAAATTTTTTAGTTCTCCAGGGTTTTCAGAGACCCTAAAAACCATGGAAAGCCCCAGGACAGTTAAAACCCCTCCGGTGGACGTTTTCTAACGTCAATTGACCCGAATTTTGATGGATTCGTTCGGGAAGATTTTAGCTTCGATTTGAATGATTCCAAAGGCATTTTACTAAAATGGAAACCTCAATTTTATAATGAAAAAGATGGCTTTCAAAAAGGAGCTAAAACGAAGAAAAAACGAAAATGCCAAAAATGAAAGGCAAAATGAAAATTTTTAAAAAGTGTAACTTACTCTCATCTATATATATGATGCACCCTTCTTCTCCCTTCATTATGCATGACCATGTTCTGCCCAAAAGTAGAGGAAAACTCTAGGGGATGAGGCGCACAAGAGGAGGAAGAAAAGGAGGAGAAATTCAAGGTAGAAAGGTATAGATTTTCATGGTTTTTCATGTTCTTTCTCTTCCAAACCTCTTCTCCTTCATTCTCCTTTATTTCCTATGATTATAATGAAGTATATGGACCTGTTTTAGAGGATAAATTTAGGAAAAAATTCTGATTTGAAGAGAGGAGTTTAAAGAACACAAGATTCAAGTAAGAAAAAGTAAGAAAACAAGGTAATTTCTCTTCCTATGGTTGTCATTTTTGGTTCCCTTCTCCACCATTTCCCCCCACTTGAGAAAATGCTAGGAGAACTTGATTTTTAGGCAGAACCAAGGATGAATCTCAAGAAAAAAGGTGTGGAGATTAAGGATATGCAAAGGGAATTAACAAAAAACTATTAGATTTCAAGATACAAATTCTAGGGTTCCAATTGCACCTTGTAAAATCTGATTTTGTATGATGATTCCTAGGCCTAAATAAGAGTTTAAATGAGTTTCCAAGATCCTTAAGATGCTCCCCATATGCTTCCCCCTTCAAGAAAACCAAGCAAAATCCATGGAGACTAATAAGCTCCATAGTCTCGGCCTAAGTAGGTTAGGGTAGCTAGGGAGAGTTTTTAATTTTTCCAAACCCATTTTTGTGTCATATATGATGAATGAATAGGAGGGGAGGCCTTGGAAAAAATTTAGAACTCATAGAAAGTGATTTGGTGCTTTAGGTTCCATATTATGACCTAAAGAAGTAACATGATGTTAGGCCCTTTGTTTTAATTATGTGATGATTCCAAGAGGTTTAAGAGGAGTCATGAATCATATTTGAAAGAAAAGAATGGAGCCTAGAAATTATTTGAGGGGTGTTGCTTCATTAAGTGCATTTATGGACCATAATGGAACATATAGAGCAACCTAATGTCTAAGCAAGTATGTGGCCTTAGAATTGAGTTCATGGACCTAATTGACTTCCATAAAATGTGTCTAGGCCAAGAGGAAGCATCTGCACAAGTTTGTGGATGTGTGGCCGAAGCAAGGGAGGGAATTTCAAAAGGAAAAGTGTGTGATTGTGTGCAAGGTAGCTCTCTCCACCTTCTCTCATGCATGGATGTGTGTTTAGCTTGTCTTAAAATGCGTGTATGTGTATTTTCAAGTCATGAAAAGTATGCTAATACGATTTTATATGCCATAATTTCATGATGACATATTATGCTTTTAAATGATGCTATGATGTTTGTTTGAGTTTGCTTGAGTGTGGAAAGGCCAAGAACTCTTAACCATGGTAAAGATGAGCCAAGAACCCTTAAGATTATTTGAGACAAAGCAAAGAGTCTCCCAAAAGCAAAGTGGGCTCCTAAGAGAATGGTTGAATCCAAGGATCTCTTAAAGAATGGGTGAGGCAAGTCCAAATCCATGAGAAAAAGGGTGAGACCAATCCATCTACTTGGAAAGCTTTTGAATCTTTTGTATGACTTATTCACATGCCAAGCTTGCTTCTTGAATGTTCATGACTTCCATGATATCCATGCATGCATTTTCAAGACTTGCTTGCATATATTATGTATGATTGAATGGGAAATGAGCTATTAGAATTTTTTTTAATCTTATTCCCTCCTCTCCAATGATCTCACATGCTAGGTGGACTAAGTGGAGAAGGTAATGGAAGCCAACCACCTTGAAGAGAAGAGTATGACACCAATATGCTTAATCTTTGCTTTTTAAAACCATAATGATATCAAATGTTGTACCTCCTTGATGTATATGGTCTATGACCTGTTAGACATGTGTAATTATGATATTATGCTATATATGAATAAGAGAATATGTTTTATAGTCATTAGAATGTGAAATGGGTATATGGTGGCCAATTAGCTTCATTGGTGGTTTGATAAAATTATGCATATGTATGGATGAAAGGGTCAAAATGATATACATGGAGTTTGGGACCCTTTGGGCAGCTTACACAAGTCTTAATCATGCTTTTAGACTTGCCCAAAAGGTGCCAAACTCTAGGGAAAGCCATTTGGTTACTTTGGTACCTCATATGGAGCCAAAATTGACCATAATGCAACCTTATGTCACTTTTTAGCCAAATGAGATCTTCTTGATCTATGATTTGGTATGAAATTAGAACTTATTGAGAGCTTTTTAAGAAGCTAAAGAACATAATTTTTGGAGGTCTACAAAATATTTGGTGAATTCCCAAAATTGGCAAATTTTCTGATTTTGGTATGCTGCACTATTCATTTGGTCCGAAAATGAAATCTATCACATATGGCTCAAATGATGTCCAATTGCTATGAACTTTTACACAGAGAAATTAAACATTCACAGTGACTCATAAAAACTAGAAGCACCTCATTTGGAGGTCTAGAGAGGGAGATATGAATTTTTTAAAAATCTGTCTAGTATCAGGAGTTTTACCCAACCTCAGTTACTATTCCATCAAAGTTTGAGGGTTGGGCTACCTGAATTGGTTTGGAGTTATTTTTTTCCTCTAGCTGACATCCACAGATTTCCATATTGATATCATTTGTATGGATTGTATTTTTGTGGAATTAATTGGACATTTTCAAATTTGCTGCAGAAATCTGTGACAACATCAGTGACAATTTGACCTCTGAACTTTTTCAGATGCCAAACGTCCTCTGTGGTGGATGTTGTGGTTTGAAAATATTTTTATTATGAAGTAGACATCCATATATTTCCATAATGACTGAGAATTTATGATTTTAATTTTTCTAAAATTAGTTATGAATTTCCAAAATTTGGTCAGAAAATGGGCCAATTTTAGCTGAAATTTAAGAGGCATGTTTTAAGCTCCCCTTCATGATTCTTGAGATGTAGGCCACATTTTATGATGCAAATGAGTTGTAGTTGTGTAATTAAATATGAGAATGTATGGTATGAGCTCACATGGTCCACATGACACCAAACGAAATTTTTATACACGACGCAATGCGAAGAAATTCATTATTTTTATTCCCTTTTTCATACACCCTCATGGAATTTAATGATGTGAAGCATGAGTATCATGAAATAAGCTAGAATTTATGGTGTTACAACTCATAGCTAGGGTTTAACAAAACTAATTTAAAACATGTGATTTTCAAGTGCAAGGTGGAGAAAACTTACTCTTTAAGCTTAATCCTTGCTTCCTTTACTTTTCTCACACTAAAATCCTTTCTCTTCCCATTTAGAGCAACATTTCACCTTGAAGAAAAGATGAATATGCAGCTGCCCTTTGGAGAAAATGGTTGAAGGATGAAGAAGATAAAGAAATTTGATGAAAAATAGTGGTAGTTTTGCTTGATTTCACTTCTTCCACTTTTTGTCCCTCTGTCTCTCTCTTCACGTTTTTCTCTCCTTCTCCCTTGTGTGTGGTATGAAAATGGTGGAATGGAGGTGAAGGAGATGAATTTAAATGAAGTTAAATGGTCATACCAAATTTGGACCCTTGGATCATCCTTCTCAAGATCAAATCTTAACCTTCTATTCCTTTTTTCTTTTGATTTTCTAATTTCATAACTAAATATCTTCTTCTAAAATTCCTTGGCCACACACTTGGATGCCTTTTCTTAGCCCTTAAGTTATGGATAGTGACCATGGTTAATTTTCTTAACTCAATCATAGTCAACTTTTAACTCAACCATAGTTAGTTTCTAACTTAATCATAGTTAATTCTTTAAAATAACTAAAATCTTTTTCTTCTTTACCTTTCATTTTATATTTATATTTGGGTTTCATCTTCTCTAAAACCCTAATTATATCTTCTCTTCTCTTTTGGGCCTTTAGAATTAGCTATTGGGCTTTACAGCAATCTAAAAATCGATGTTCGAGTCAAATTAAGGTTTTACAGTACAATTACCTTTAGATTTTTTAAAATTTATGAATATTATTTCCTCTACTTTCTGGCCATACTGAACTTCAAACATGGATTAGGGGCCCTTAATCTCAATCCTTATAAATTTCGGTGTCAATCGGACACCTAGGTCTATAGGTATAATTTTCACTGTTCTGTATTATGATTATACTATAAAATTTTTATTTACTACAATTTAGTCCCTGAAACTCCTTCAGGGTTTCTTGGCCCTTTAGCTCTATTTCTATAGTTGTTATAACTTTTTTTTTCTATTTTGCTCATGGCTACTGATCGGGCTAACCAGATCCCGCCCGGCTATCCAGACAACGTGGCATCATTAGACCCGTCTCATCGAACTGAGTTTAACCGTGGGTCATGGATTTATGAGATTCTTGTTTGATTTTTTGATATTCGTGCCTAAAGCCACGAATAGAGGGTGAAACTAGGGTTCCCTGAACTTTCGGGTAATTTATATATTTTGCCCAACACATAACTTTTCTTTGCCTTTTGGTCCCTAGCTCCTTTATACTTAACCTCAAAGATTCTTTAGGACCTTTTTTTGATATTTTTACCTCAATTTTAGGGCACCTCTGGCCTTGACTCATTATTATTTGCGGTCTAGAATATTATTCTAATTTTATTAGACCTCAATTTACTTTATTTTGGGGACTTCCTTTTAGCCGGTGAATTTCGTATGTTGATGGAGAAATAATATGTTATGTTTCTCGTATTTCCTTACGTTTTCTTGCATTTTCAAGAGACCGAATATTACACTTGGAAATACAAGATTTTGCAAGTATTTTAAGTGAAATCCTATTTTAAAACGGAGCTCTCTTCGTATAGATTATTTTTTACCAATTGATTTTTTGAAAGGAGTTCCTTTCTTAGGTCAGACTTGAATCTTCAAGTTTTCAAGAAAAGAAAACTACCATTAGAAAGCTCTTAGAGAGAGGAACAACTTTCCTAACTAGTACAGGATGAAATAGGCCATTTACTTATCTAAATGAAAGCTTAAACTTCTTCTCTCTCTCCCTTCTTAATGTCACACCATCACTGCTCCAATTTCTGCAAATGGAAGCTTGAAGAAGGTGATGAGGTTAATCTTACTTAAGAAGCTTTTTTTGTAATTTTTCAAAATGATCATTTTGCCCTTATGCACCTATTTGCTCTATTTAGACTCATTTCAACTCTTTTTTTAAAACAACTTTTTTATCATAAAATTTAGGTCCTCTAATTCATAAAATGCATTTGGTTTTATCCAAATTGAATTAAAAACCTTCTGAACGAACTGGTCAAAATTCGAGTCAACTGACGCTTTAAAACATAAACTAAAAGAGTTTAAATCATTCTAGGGGCTCTTATGGTTTTTAAGACCACTAAGAACCATGGGAAACTTATTTTTCTTATTTAAAAATTTCTCCTTTGAGTTTTCTAAAAAAGTGCCCAAAATTACAAAAATGCCATTATGTTCCGTTACATTTTCATTAAATTCCGTCTGGTTATTCTGACTTTGGTTTCAGGGCACCTCTAAACTTGGATCATCATTATTTAAAGTATAAAATATTATTCTAATTTTATTGGATGTCCAATAATTTTATTTAGGAGACTTTCCTTTGTATCTAGTGAATTACGTACATTTACAGAGAAATCAGGTATTACGTTTCTCACGTTTACTAAGGTATCGAATGTTACAGTCATCATCATCATAATTAGCATCAAGTGTAGCATCTTATTCATCTCTGTCTTCAAAGTCATCTATTATATATTTTTATAAGGCCAAGCAATAAGTGAGATGAACTTGGCTATGAATTACACCTAGTGGATTAGTATGAGCATAAGCTAGTTATGGATAGAATAGGTCAACATCTGGAAGGTATGAAGGGAACAGGGAAGCTTGTTTATTAGTGCCATGCATATGGCTGGTTAATAGGAGTGATGCTAAAACATAGTCATTCCCTTGTTGTTAAAATTCCATGCTGCAGTATGGTTCAACAATTAAGATGTTTGCATATAGCTCTACCCTATTTAGTTGAGATGGGAAACATTAGTGCACTTGTCACATCCTCTAGACATTAAAATCATCTTCCAAAATAAATGCTTGATCTTACATTCAATTTAATGACACTAGCTTATTAAATATCTTTTGAAGGATTTTGCTCCAATTTCTTTAAATGATCTAATAATGCCTTACTAACCTTCTTTTGGTTTTATTACATTATCTATTGAATCTGCAACATTAAATGCTTCTATTACATCAATATAAACTAACCAAACCTATTTTTTTAAAAGTAAATAGAAATGGAGCACAACTCTGCTCATCAAAATTGAGATTTTAAGTGAAAGTTTGATCTTCCAGTATGCTTTCCCTAAGGTGTAAAAGACTTTGTTAGTTTAGTAGTTAACAATGTTGCCAACTCGTAACTAGGGACTATAATTCCACCTCTCAAGACTACTCAATCCCTACTATATGCCTTATTATTGACCTTATAAGATTTGCATGAACAACAATCTTTTACAAACTTGCCAAGGGATGATACTATGCCTCCTCATGAGGTTAATGAGTTTAAAGGTGGTTTTAATTCACCTAATGTCCTCTTAAGTCATGCTAATATGAATGAAGGTGATTGTTTAGTATAATTGCCTATTATGGATAAAGAGATGGTTGAGTTTTTAGCTTCCTAAAGTGCTCAAAATTGCCATTGGTACACTCAAAGATGCATAGTCAGGTGGCCTAGGACATTATGCGACTAATTGATGGCATTGAAGATACTACAACTTTTCCTTACCTTTATGTCATTAACTTGGGCATTTATGGTTTTGATGCAATTTTAGCAATGATAATAGACATTGATGTAGCAGTGCTAACTTAGACAAAGGAGAATGTGTTCAAACATACCTCACCCATTTCATTTCTTTATGATGTTTTAGGCCCTGCTCTAGTCAGTAGCTCCTTTAACTCTAATGTGAACTTAGTATGTGAGAAGGATGAGCATGTGAGGGGTATTTATTCAATTTCTTTTTTGTACGAGTATCGTGCTTAATTGATTTTGATGTAATGGGGCTAAAGTTGATCAATAGCTCAGTTGGATAAGTGTTATAATTCTGGGGTTTTCTTGGCCAGTGCATACCCTTAGATAATGGTGGACTAGCGCAAAATACATATTAATTTTTCCACTTATCATGTCTTTTTTTATTGGGCAGGACATACATTCAAGATGGGTTATAGTTTTTGTTTTTACATGTAATGTCAAGCTTAAATGCTTGTAGCATGGAATTTTAATCATTTGGTGCTTTATCATGCAAAGTCTATGGTAGACATGTCCCAATCATAAGTGTGTTTACCTATTAGGTTTGAGTTTATGTCGATTACCCCTTTCAAGCTAACCTTCTGATGGGTTAGCAACCATATACCTCTCATCTTGTTGGTTATAGGTGCTCTAGACAAATGTTTTTGCCTTGGTTAGATCCTCCTATCAATATATTTAATGGATATTGATCTTTCAAGTTTCTCTAAGTAAAGCATATGGTCTCGTCTAGTAAGAAGTAACATTAGAAAAATGATATGTTTACACAAGTTGTTAGATGTAAGGTAGTGTTTTCTCTTGATCCGATTCCTAAATTGGAGGAGTATGTTAATTTTTTGACTCATAGTCTTAAAAGGATGCTTTTGCATAATTGCCATGATCATCCTAAGTTAGAACTATCATGGCCTTAGTAAAACCATGCTAGTTCAATGGTTACCCATGTTACTATGCATATATAATCCCAATTTTTTTTTATGAAACCTATGTAGACATTGACTAGAATGCCTAGGAGGTTTTAGTTTTTTTTTTTAATTATAGCTAAGTTTTTGGTTGGGATACATTTGTCTGTAGTGGTGGCATTTTCTTAGGATGCCATGATGGATATGATTGTTAGCCCCTCAATCCACTCTCCATTAAGTTGCATCTAAAGCTTGTTGATTCCTAAGGTCAATGCTTTTTTATCACCTTTATTTATAAGTTTCCAGATTTGTCTGATTGTTATATTTTATGGGACTAGTTTAGAATGACTATCTTATGTGTTGATAGGCCTTGATTAGCAATTGGTAATTTTAATCAAAATTTGTACTTGTAAGAGAAAAAAGTTATTTTTCTTTGATACAAGGTGGGAGTTAGTTTTAGAAGGTGATGGATACTTATCAACTTATAGATATTAAATCCAGTGGAGTATGGTACATGTGAACTAATAATAGACAAGGCGATGATGCAATATGGGCTTGACTATATTGAGTGTTGTGTAATCCCCAATGGCTTAAGTTATATTCACATTCGGGATTGTTGACACTCACTTTAGCAGCATTTTATCATCCCCTTTTAATGTTTTGTAATTAGATTCTACCTTGTTTAGGAACTGCCTATTCCATTTTAAGAACTTTTAGCTTAATTTTCCACAATGTAAGCATATTGTAGATAGAATATGTAATGAATAAGTGAATGGTTCATATGCATATCAAATTGTTAGTAAATTAAGTAATCTTAGAAAGGTACTTCATTTTTGGAACAAGTCTCAGGTTGGAAATATTGAGCAATGCATTAGTGAATTAGAAAGGAAATTAATGCACATTTATTTAGGAGAGACTTCCAAGTGAGGATTCAATGCAGTTTGAGAGGGATTATTGTCAGGATTTAAAATTTTAATATGATTGTGAAGTGTCATTAGGAGCTTAAAAGGTGAGATAGATATGCTTAATTTCTTGGGGATTATAATGCTAAATATTTTTATTATTTGATTAAAAAATGAAGAATCAATAATTTTATATCTAGACTTCAAGATAACAAGGGAAATTGGGTTCAAGACTTGCAACGGATTGAAATTTTTACATGATATTATTTTTAACAAATATTTGATTCTCATTTAAGTTATCAGTCTATCATATTATGATTTAGTTAATTCATTTCAAGATCTCTACTTTGTCTCAAATTCATATTCAGCACTTTTATGAATATTATGTTTGAGGAGATTGGACAAGCAATATTTCAATTAAAAGTAGATAGTGCTCCAAGGTTGAATGGATTTCATGCTAAGTTATACCACTATTATTGAGATATGGTGAAGGGGATTTGATACACATGGTTTTTAGTATTTTCCAAGATGGGTATTTATTAATGGCTTTGAATATGTCTAATATTATTTTGCTACCAAAATGTGAATATCCTCAATCTCTTAAGGGCTATAAGCCTATTAGCTTGTGTGATATGATTTATAAGCTTATTTCCAAGGTCATGTGTAATTGTTTAAAGAATGTTTTAGCATAAGTTATTACCCTAAATCAAAATACTTTCTTACTAGGTTGTCTGATTTCTAACAATATTATTGTGGCTATAGAATTGGTACATGATGGGTCTATCATGCAACCCTCAAAATAAAACTAAGTTAAAAATTATATGCAATATAAGGCACAACCTAGGTCATCTCCCTTGGAAATGGAAGTCAATGTTTAATTGGATTTTCTAAGTGTTAAAAGAACTCTAAAAATATCTAACTTAAGGAGTTTTTGATTGATTCAAACTAATTAAAATGAAATTTAAAAAAAGTTCGTAAATTCTACCTAATTGGATGAATTATGGGTGTATGATGGTCTTGTGACTAGCTTTAGATTTGTCCCTTAATGTCCAATATCCTTATCCTAATTCAATTGTAATTAATTCTAGTTTAAGAGTCCCTAATTATGTTCATTGGCAAGGGATCTTGAATTACTATTCAAGATTCAAGAAACTAGTAACTTGATGTTAATTGAGACCTCAATCCCATTAAATTACTAATTCTTGTGATTAAGATCTTTGAACACTTAAATGAGTGATTAATTGATCAATTAACCTCTGAATCATTACCCTAGGATGTTTAATTAACCAATCAAACTCCAAGGAATCCTCAAATCAAACAATAAAGCTCATAATTTCATTCATGCATTTCATCGAACACCTTCGTGGCATACATGAGAAATTAAAGGAAAGTATAAAATTCAGTATTTAATCTAACCAATTAATTAACAAAAAACATCATAATTAGTGTCTAACTAGCCACTAACTATAGACAACACACATTCCTAATCAAATACAATATTAACCAAGAGAATATAAGAAAAGAAAAGTGATGAAAAAAATAAGAGAATCTTAGCTCAAAATTATGATTCTAATCCTTGGATTCAAGCTTCAACTCAAGAAGCTTCCTCTTAGCTAATCATAAGGTGGATTAAAGCTTCATTGGAGAATGGATGGAGGTGAGAAAAATGGAAGAAATGGTGTGGTGGATGGTTGCTGGATGAAGGGGCGTGAATGCAATTGACAATGGATGGAGTGTGTGATACGATGGATTGGCATGATTTTACTTCAGCCTCCCTCATGTAACCTTGCATGTGCTTTATTTAATCCATTAATTGATGTGTTCTCCTGCCTTCTCATCAATAAAAACTCATAGCTTTATTCTTACTAAGAATCATGTGGCTTCATTAATTCTCTTCCACCTGCTGCCCTCTCCACGTCTACTGTGCATGTTAGCTCTTCTTCCAGCTCGTGCAAGCTTCTCTTATCTTACTCAACATCTGTTCCAGCCATGTGAGTCTTCTCCTTCTATTTTTGCTGCTTCATCATTCTTTCTCCATTTCAAAATATTAGCTTCTTGCTCCTCAACCAGAACATTCATTCTTCCACATTCATCTTCTCTTGTGAGCTTTCTCTCAAGCTCGAAATTCTGTCTTCAAGCTTCCACGTGATTCAGCTATCTTCTCACGTCATTTTTCACATTGTTGTCCAGCCCTTAGCTCCAACATCTTCTTCTTTGCATTTTGCTCTCTGCTTCTTCCACGTCTTGCTCACGTGGTCTACATGCAGCTTCTTTAAACCTTCTAACTTGTAGGTTCTGTACACTAATCTTCCTAAACCCATACTTCCACGTGTTGGTGTTTGCTACATGAAGCTTCTTCCTCTCAATGCTGCCTTTATTTCTGGTGTTGTAGTTTCCTTTAAAACCCATGGCTTCTTCCTTCTTGAGTCATGCATGTGTGTTAATGTTGAGTGAAGGGTTGCTTGAGTATACTTCTTCATCCAGCCCATCATGTAGCTTTTTCTTTTTACTTTATGCACTATTCTGCCACGTGAGATATAGTTGCTTAAGCTTCTCACGTAAATCACGTCTTGTGTGTATTTTTGAGTGAAGTGGCAGTAGCGTTCTTCTTTATTCAAGCTCAGCTTCATGATCTCGTATTTGTATGAACCCCTGCCTCATTTGTTTCTTCATTTAACTATCTCCTCGTGGCTGTTGCATGCTTCTTCTCTTCACCACACGTTTGCTTCATGAATCTGTGGCTTACTCTGTTCTTCATTTCCCTCAAACAAAATCCACATGTCATGTTCTAGATGTGGAAGGTTCTTCTCTTCTTTAAATCAAATTCTCATTCAAGCATCATTTGCTCATTAAAATCTACACAAAAGAATGAAAAGTATTAAGTAGAAATACCTAAAAATTATTTAAGATAAATTTAAGCATTAAAAATCAATAATTTGCAAATTAATTCCTCAAATGTAAAAATGGCCAATTAAAATCAAATTTCATTAAATTGCATTCATTAAGCCATATTTAATTATTAAAATGCCTAAGTTAGGAGAATTAATAGATATAAAAATCATACTTGTCAGTACATAAATTGCATCTTGTAAAAATTAATCAAATTGGTTGATGTGCTTATAAGTTAGATATTGCCAAGGCATATGTCAAAGTATCTTGGACACTTCATGAAGCTATTATGTGAAAAATGCTCTTTCCTTGACATTGGATATAGCTAATAATGTAATGTATTATACTGTCTCGTATAAGTAATTATGAATTATATCCAATAGAATCATTTTATCCTCAATAGGGCTTTTGGCAAGGTGATCTACTTTCTCTTCATTTATTTAGTTTGTGTACTAATATTTTATCAAGTATGATCTAAGGCCAAGCATGGCAATACTTGGAATGGTATTAACATATCTCATTCATATAAGCTGGTTTCTCATTTGATGTATGTTGATGACACTTTTTTTTTCCAACTATAGAATCTATGTGCTATCAGGTTCTTGATATTTTGTTAAATTATAATATGTTGTCATATCAATGTGTTAATCTAGGTAAATTAGTAATAGTTTATAACCCATATGTCCCATATGGTGAAGAAATTGTTGTCTGGTGTTTTTGGTGTCAAATCTACATCTTGACTTAGTAAATACTTAGGTACACAAATTGATCTAGTCCAAGTTAAAATTGAATTACATAGAAAGGTGGTTTATAAAATTGATTAAGTTGTAGGCTTGGACAATATTTTTGTCTAAAGCAAGTCATTTTGCTTTAATTAAATTTGTTCTTAATTCTATACTGGTTTATTCGCTATGTTGTTTTAAACTTCGAAAGAAGTATTGCCATGAAATAAACAAGAAGTTTACCAATTTCTTTTAGGTTATTCAAAGGCTAAGTTGAAGTTACATTTACTAAAATGGTCAAAAGAGGTTTGTCTAACCTTTAAGGGGTTTTAGTGTCAACGCAACATAGGTTTTCATAGGACCTTGTTAGTGAACCATGTTCAGCAGCTAGTTTCAAATGAATCTAGATCTTCTTTTTCTTTTGGCCCATGTCTTGAGACCTAAGTCTTATAAAGATTGTTCTAATGGTCCTTTAACTACACATTTGGCCACAACCTAGGTTTGGAAGGACATTTTGAAATTTACTCTACTATTGTGTGATAATCTTCAATGGCCAATTAATGATGGTTGAGCCATTTCTTTACTTAGCTGTCATTGGTGGCTAAGGTAGCCAAGAGCTTCAGTCTTGAATGAGATGATGGGTGACCTTATTCAACATGATCAAAGATAGTGGAATATCCAGTATCTAAATTAGTTGTATTTTCCTAAACAAGTTCAACAGTTGTTTGCATGTATTTTCTTTATTACAAGTCAAATGGATTCATTTTCTAGTCTAGTAATTTTTTTAGTAGATATATGACTTTAGATAAGTATCAATTATTAATGCGAGACTCAAATTCTGGTGGTCAATTAACTTTTACAGCTTAGAATAATTTATGAAAACTTTCACTTCCTTTTCATATCATTATTCTTTTGTGGTGTCTACTACTCGAAATGTGCTTCCATTAACATCAATTCTTCATAGGCATCATTTACCTTTTCAGGAATGTTGTCCTTTTGATCAAGATTTAGATGAATTGGTTAATCAAGTTTTTCGTTATGTCTTTTTGCTCAAGCGATATGGTTTAGACCCCTATTAGGTTTAAGAGTTTATGAATTTTATCCTTTGGATCTAGCAATGTGGGTATGATGATGGCTTAAGCAACACTGGTTAATTATGTTGACCAAGGATGAGTATACAATAGTTTTTATTGTCATGCTTTATGTGATTTTGTATTGTCATAATCAAAAAACTTTGACGATGCTTAGTCTGGACTTGAGTTTGTTGTACAATTGATTCAATGACTTAATAAACAATATTAGGATGGTCGTTTGCTTAATAGTCATCAGCAAGTTTTACTTTGGATTGCTAAATGATGTACTTAGCAAACAAAGCATAAGGTTTTAATATTTGTTTGTTTGAACATAAAGTATTTTTGAAGTAGGTCTGGATTGATAAGTATCTTCAAATTCAACCCACCATTTTGTTGGTGGCAATTCTGCATGCTTTGTGTTTCATCCTTCATCAACAAGTACTTGCTTATCTTTAAAGTTTTTCTATGACTATTTTTTTGTTTTCAGATTCTTAGTGTCTCCTTTTGCAATTGTCACATCAAATTCTAGGTTTTACTGAGGTGATTTCCTTGTTTCCAATTTTTATTATTTCCAGCTAATATACTATCTCAGTTTTAGTCCCAATTTCAACAAGATGTGTCCTTTTGTTTAAAGTAGTAAGTTTTGTTTATGTATGTTGTCTATTATCAAAAAAATTTGGAGGCTTGGGGACAAAGACTAGATAAAGCAATATTGTTGTGATATCAAAATGCTGATGTAAAATTATTTGAAAATTATATTTTATAAATAAAAATAGGACTAAATATCAAGGTTTTAAATTGTGTTTAAGAATTTAGTTGCATTGCAGTTATTGTGATTACAAGTGATATTGTGATCATTATGGCTGTAATTTTATTTTTTGTTTCACAAAATGTTTAAAGGTTTTATATAATTCTATTAACTCTTAATGTATCTTAATTTTACTCATGAATAATAATCTTAATGTCAATTAGAGATATTTGAAAAGAAATGTAAATGATAAAAGATATATGTTGTTAACAAACACGACACTTACACTCAAGTCATATATCATTTCAAGTAATATACTAATTAGTAAAAATTGGTTCAATGAGGACTTGGCAAAAAAGAGATTGTACTATGTACTAAACTTAACACCCTAATTTAAATCAAGTAACTAATTAAATGATGAAAGTAATTAATGAAAGTAAATAATTGAAATGGACCAACTAACTAGAATTATTGAGTAAAAGTAAACAATCAGTGACAGGTCTTGGAATACTAATTCCTCTAGTACTTCTTAGAAATTAAACTTATCTTCCATAAACCTATCAATAATGGAAATATTTGGGAACTTAGGGTTTTTTATTACCTATAAAAATTTTCCCACATTACATGCAAGTTTAAGTTAAACTAAACATTTAATTCATTATGAGTTGAGCCTAATGATAGCAAAGTGCACAAACCCTAACAAGTCATGTGGAACTAATAGGCATATCCCTATCCTACTAGTAAAACAATCAACCCAACCTAGCAAGTCTCATGTACCCACACCATCCAATTTAGAGTCTATTCCAAATATTCCTCTTCAAAGTTCAATCAGAAAACTAGAATGACTCAATTGGTGGCCAATCAATCAAGAAACATGAAAAACAAAATCAAATAAACAAATAAATGACATTAATCAATAGATCTAGTAGATAAACAATCCCTAATCCATACTAAGGTTCATAATATCCTTAACCAAAGAATTTAGCTATTCATAGTCAAATAAAACATCATAAATATTTGAGGAAAAATCATCAACATCAATAAAGATATAAGGGAAAAAGGAAAAGAAAAAAACACTGTAACACCCCATAATTAATTAAGGTGTTAATCACGGATTAGATTAATTAGGAATAATTAATATAGGATAATTGGGCAAGTTGAGTGAATGAAGATTTTAGAGAAATAAATTATTAATATGGGTTTGAGGTTTAATTGGGATAGAAATTCTATCTAGGCTTAAACTAATAAACCATGAGAAGAGGCTAATGGAGGCCTAATGGGTTAGGTGCAGACCCAACCCAATTTAGTGTGATGGAGGCCTAAAATTCACCTTGTATAGACTCTTCTAAGTGGCCCAATAACCCTTGTGTAGACCTACATTCTTGAGTTCTTCAAACTTGGCCCAAATTTAATTAAACTTCAGCAACCCAATGTATAAGAACTGGCCTAACAAAATTCTGCAGTCCAACACTTTAAAACTGGCCCAATAAGCTAAAATCTGAAGCCCAAATAAGGTTGAACCTTGGAGCAACCCATGACCCATCTTTGACCCAACTTAAATCCACTTAAAACCCTAATACATCAGCCTCTTCCTCACACTTGCTGAAACATAAAACTCAAGAAGCAAAATTAGGAGGTTGAGAAGGAGGCTAGGGTTGGGGGCAAGAATTCTGTATTTTCTCATACTTAGAGCAAGATTTAGCCAAGGTAATAGTTATACAACTTAATCCTCTCATCTTTTTCTTTAATTTGGCCCGATTAGTTTTTCATTTGGAGCATTTTCATCTTACCCAAAATCTGAAATATGAGTGTTTGGGGATTTTCTTGGTGAAATTCGTAAGTTAAGGTTAGGATTGACATTAGGTGAGTTTAAACCCTCCATTTTGATCCTTCATTTGTTAATTTAAGACCCTCATAGCTGATTTATAAAATGGGTATTAGTTCTGTACGAATTTGCTTAGGATTTTGGGTAGAATATTGAGTTTTCTGGTGAAGGACACTCTAATCCGAATTTGGGATTTGTGGTGGCTGTTGCAAAGTTGTCTACAAGTAAGGTAACCGGGTTTATATTAATTCCATATATATACCTGATTTAATTTCATATGTTGCTGTATATGAATGATTTGAAAATATTGAATGAATTGGTTAGCTATCTGTTGAATTGTGATTGGACCTTGTGAGTCTATGGTGGAGCTGTGGTGCGGCTGCCACCCGTGCATATGCTTCGATCGAGCACCGGGTTATGATCAAACCCAGATGCAATGAGCCCCGGTTGTGCTCAATAGGGAGTAGGTGCCGTGGACGGGCCTCTCCCAGTGTTAATGGCCTTTAACATGTGATAATATGATTGCTAGTATGGGATAGTAATCATGATAGCTAATTGTTTCATTTGCTGATATGATGGATATGATTCTGATGTTGATTTTGATTCATGCATATATGCTAATTAAACTAGATATATGATGGAATTGCCTCGGTTACTGAGATTTATATCTCACCCCATTTTATGGGATTAATATTTCAGGCGAAGGTTCCTCGGATAAAGATAAGGGTAAGCAAGTGGATGAACATCCATGAGCCGAGGCCGGGTGTGGGGAGCTACACTTGGTCTGAGTAGAATAGGGTAGATGCAATTTTGTTATTAGTTTACATAGCATCATCATGTAATCATATTGCCAAGTGTAGGCGTTCATATTTTGTTCGATTGAAATGTAACCGTTAAGGATTTAAGTCTCACTATAGTTGAATACTAATGTATAAACTTATAGCATTATATATGTAGTTTTGTTGAAATTGTGATATGGATTACCACATGGGAATTGTAGTCATATGATGTCTTGGATGTGGACATAAGCTATTGTTGTATGGAATCTCTATGGAATGTGCATGGAATGTTAATTGCTGTTAATGCATGTGTTTTACTGTCATATATTTATGAATTTGCTGATATGAGCTAGATAGCCAAGTAGGAAGTAGCATTTAAGTTTTGCAACGATAATGAACAGATTGATGGGTAAATAGGGTAGATAAACACCAATAGGATCACATAAAATAAGAGAAGGTAGACCTGGAGTATTTCTAAGATGAGATTTGGAGTGTAGGGGGCAAATTTTAGGTAATGTGGTCACAGGAGGGAGTTCCGCCGCGGCTAAGAGGGCTTCACCACTGCCAATTGAGAGATAGAGTCGAAAGGCGCTGCGGCGTAACCAATACTGCCGCGGCGCAAGGGAGGAAAATTGGCCCAGGGAGTGACAGTGGTGAGGAGCGCTACGGCCTGATAAATCTCACCGCAGTGCAGAGCAAAAAAAATCTCCCAGGAGGGTAACAGAACCAAAACTTGCTGCGGTGCATTATGTCCTGCCGCGGCGCAAGTCAAGAAAATAAAATAAGGGTTGGACAGAAGCAAAACTCGCTGCGGCGCAAATATATTGCGCCGAGGCGAGAATCGTAGGAGTGAGAATAGTAGTTCCAGGAGGCATTTCCGCCGCGGTGCCACATAGGTTGGCCGTGGCGAAGGTCCAACTCGTTGCGGTGATAGATTTGTGAAGTTTGTCCAGTGATTCTAGAAAGCAACTTAGCTGTGGCGGGGAAGGTATAGGCCGCAGCACAAGTCCCCAACCTACCCCTTTTGCCTTAGAAACTCCAATTTCTTCAATGGTAATGGTAAGAGATGATATAGGAACACTTGTGGGAGGTTATTGAGTATTGAAACGGATGGACGGTTGAATCATAAACCCCTTATGGTAGTAGGGTTTCCTTTATGACAAGTTGGTTTTGTTATGGTGGTATGGTGATGACCCTAACATCAAGGTTCAAATTTTTCCCATATTTTCACAATGTGATAAATTGTAACCACTCAAACCTTGATAAATAAATTCTTAATCGTATATTTAACCATAATTACAATGAGTAGAAGGTAGGGTTGTCACAAACACTATATTAGATTAATGTCTCCTCTTCAAACAAATGCTCTCCCTTACTCTTTAATAGTGTAGAATGCCTCAATCTCTCTGAAAAACACCCAAAAAAAAGGAAAAAAAAAACTCTTATGTCACTACTAGTTTGTCCACTCTTATTCCTCTCCAAATTAGGTCAAAAATAGAGCATGTGCACATCTTTTACATCGTGAAGGCCTTTAATTATTAATGTTCTATTCTTTTGCTATCTAAGTGATGAGTCCATAGCCTTGGCTGTTGTGGCTGTGGCTTCAACTTCTTTCATTCTATTTTAGCACATTAGCATAGTGAAGCCATGACTCTTGAATCTAAGGCCATGGCTTGGACTTCATCAACTCTACTTTCATGCACTTTTGAAGTTAATAGTTTTATTTTTCATGTTCTAAATGCTTGTTAACCCTAAAACTCGCTTCCTAAAATCATGTAACCCCTATAAGAAGACATTTAAGTCCTCTTAATTAGCTCAATGATAAATAAATCATAATTTACCACCTAAACCATGAAAATTGAAATTAAACTAAGTTAACTACACCTAACTAGAAACTAACATAAAACTACTACTTTAAGCCTTTAAAATCAAAAGCCTATGAAAATATGCCTAGGAAAATATGCATAAAACCCCATAAAATTAGCAATTAACAAAATCAAAATACTAATAGCTTAAAAGTAATGCACATGTATGCTTACAAAATTATAATACACAAAGAATATTCACTATTACATATTAAAATGACATCAAGGATTATAATATTCACTTTATCTTTGACTACGATCATCTCTTGTTCTCTATCTAAAAACATAATAAGAAAAATCTACCCTCCATTTGCCCCATTTGCTAATAAAAGGAAAAAATTGAAGTGATAGAGAAAAATTTGAAACTTGATCCAAAGATCACAATGAAAGGATTGCATACTTGGTTACTTGTACTATGGTTTGATTACATGCCAATTAGCTTATCTCACTTTGCATTTTAATTCATAGTAGGTGAACCCAAAATCCCTAGAGGAAGTGGTCACTCTCTTGTGTTGTGTATTTTTCTCTTATGTTATTGATAGGGTTAAGATGTTAACCCTAGTCCCCATTATATATCTCTTAAGAAAAGATTAATTAGATACTAATAACCCATCTTGAAAGTGATAAGATAAGATAATGATAACTTAAGATTTAAAATTAATTATCCAAACATTTCAAAATGATAAGTAACTATCCCAACAATTAATTATATATAAAATTTTATAATTTGTAATTAATAAACGTTCTAAATAATGTGTAAAACGTGAAGTTTTTAGAAAAGAGCATTTTAAGTTCAATATATATTTTTTTAAAGAGACTCTATCTCCATTTTCTTTAAAAGTTACACTCCATATTGACCTTTTTTTTCAATAAAAGAGACATACAACTCAATACTTGTAATGTCTTCTTTTCCTAAAAATGTTAGAAATGAATTAGTTATAAAAGAAAATCCCTTAAATAGAAAGATTTGAGGCCAAATAACATTAGGATAAAATTCTAAATAATTGAAAATGAGGATACAAGCCTTAAGATGCCCAAAAACCAGAGTTGGAGTAACTAGATAAAATTAGATGAAAGGTAATGGCATTTTCATAATTTTAGGCATTTTTTAGAAAAAACAAAGGAGGGATCTTTGAACAAATTAATTGGTAATTGTTTTTCTCCATTTGGGTTCCCGTCCTCCATTCATTCCTCCATTTATGCATTTGTGCCTTTTTTTGGAACTATTTCTTTTTTTACAAAATAATTCTTTTGGTATGATAAAATTAGCAAAATATAATTTATGTAAGTTATAACTTACATAAAATGAGAGAAAAATTATTCTGTCGCTATTCTTTGATTATAGACTGCTAGAATATGTTATTCTGTGCCTAGAAAACTTACATTTTTATATTGTCATGCTACTATTTTTTCTTTGAAATATAGATTGCAACAAAAGAATAACTAAATAGAGTTATATTTAGTAAAATAATAGGTAGGAGTCCAAGCAAATTAAGAGTCATTAATCATATTTCTCTTAAATTGGTTCTTTTTAGATTGAAAATTAAAGGTATATAGATCAGAATTAGATGTCTACCAATAGTCTATTTAGGGAATATGAGGATAGAGTGAAAGAGTTTATTAAGTTTGTAGTCGAGCATGCAAAAGACTCTAGTAAAATCATATGCCCTTGTTTAAATTGCTACCATATGAAGCGAATTAGTGCAGGTGAGTTAGAAGATCATTTAGTGTATAATGGGATTGACTAAAGTTATGCATGTTAGACAAAGTATGGCAAGATAAGGGATGAGCATAGCAGCTGAGAGTATAGTGGGAGCTATGCCTCAAATGATTTCAACACAGATACATAAGAAGTTAATCATTTTGAAGAGATGACAAATGAGGTAGAAACAAATCTTAAGGATTGTCCTAAAATGTTTGAGAGGTTAAAAAGTGATGTAGAAAAAATATTATATTCTGGCTGTACTAAATTTACAGGATTATCCACAATGTTGAAATCGTACAACTTGAAAGTGGGAAAGGGATGGAGTGATAAGAGCTTTATAGAATTACTTGCACTTTTGAAAGATATGCTACTAGAGGATAATAAGCTTTCAAGTTGAACATACGAGGCTAAACAAATGTTATGCTCTATTGGCATGAGTTATGTAACACTCCAAAATTTAATTAAGGTGTTAATCATAGATATAGACTAATTAAAAATAATTATTATGAAGTAATTGGGCAAGTTATGTGAATAGGAATTATAGAGAGATAAATTATTAATATGGGTTTGAGATTTAATTGGGTTAGAAACCTCATCTAGGCCCAAATTAAATTTTTAACCCAATTAAATTAAGTAGGTAATGGCTAGAGACTAATGGAGGCCCAATGACTATGGGTGTAGACCCAACTTCTTATTGTGAGACTTATCCCAAGAGATAGCACAATGGCCCAATCTGATTTAGTGAGATAGAGGCCCAAGACTTAACTTACATGAACTCTTATAGTTGGCCTAACATTGATTATACAGACCCAAGTTAGAGTGACTCCTGAAATTTGGCTAACCTAATTAGAATTCTGTAGCCCAACTCATGAAATCTAGCCCAATAAACATAAATTTTGAAACTTATGGATGTCGACTTTTGGGTCAACCCATAATTTATTTAGGACCCAACTTAAACCTAACTAAACCCTACACACCTTCAGCCCCTCCCCCTATTCTGGAGAAAAACAAAACATAAGAAGAAAATTTGGAGGTCTCTTTGAGGTTAAAGTTTTCACCACCTTTTTGGCCCCATTTCTCTTATCTAGACTAAGATTCAACTAAGGAGAGTGTTATATAACTTGACCCTCTCTTTTTTTTTCTGCATTTTGACTCAATTAGTTTTTCGTTTAGAGCATTTCACCTATACCCAAAATCTAAAACTTTGTTGTTTAGTGTTTTCATAGTGAAATTTTAGAGGTTGAGGCTAGGGGTGTTGTTAGATAAGTATAAACTCCTCATTTTGATGCTTTTCTACTAATTAGAGATCCTCATAGTTGATTTATAGTATGGGCATTAATTTTATGCACATTTCCTAGAGTTTGAAGTGATAGTTTGAAGTTTCTGGTTTAGGGAAGGCAAAATCTGAAAATTAAGTCTCTTGGGTTAAGTAAGTGTCCCTTAGGTAATTATTGATGGCTTAATTCTTTAAACATTGGGTTATTACCATAATTGATGAATAAGAATGGTAATAGTTTGATTTTTGGTGTTCATAGGCTAATAAAGCATTATTGACAGTTCTCCAGAAATTTGTCCACGGGTGAGGTAACCGGGGTTATTTTTCTTAATTCCATGTATATACTCATATTAATTTGATATTTGTTACACATGCTTGATTTTGAAATGCTAAATGATTAGTTGACTACTTAAATTACGATTATGATTGGACCTTGTAAGTCTATGGTGGACCTATGGTGCAGCTGCCACCCGTGCATGTGCTTCGATCGGGTACCGAGTTGTAATCAGACCCCAGATGCATTAAGCCCTAGTTGTGCTCATTTTAGAGTAGGTGCCATGGATGAACCTCTCCTAGTTTTATTGGCCATTAACATATTATGTGTGATTGCTAGTATGGGACAGTAGTCATTAGTAGCTCAACTAGTTCATTAGCAAATTGAATTGATAATTTTGGTATTGATGATATGAAATTACATTGTGTTGATTAATCTGTACATATATATGAAATTTGCCTCTTGTTACTGAGATTGTATATCTCACCCCAATTGTGGGCTAACATTTTCAATGACCGAATCTCTTAGTGGCAAGGAGAAATTAATGGAAGCTTATTATATGGTTTGGTAGCATATAGGTTTGGAAACCTTATCAGATTGTATTGTGTAATTAGATTACTAATTTTATATAATTGTCACATTGCATCATGAATTGCCAAGTATAGGGACTGTACATATAATATAATTATCATGGAATTGAACATTATGGTTGTAATTGGCTAATAATGGATGTGTGACTTAATCTTGTATGAACATTAAGCATTGGCCCTATGCTCCTTTTGGTCGGAACACTTTTGATGTCACTAAATTATGGGATTCGCTTATGTATCATAGTTTCATGAGTAGAAATCAACACTTAAATCTTGAAGTGGATAATGATAAATTAGTTAGGTAAATCAAGTAGATAAATGCCATTAGAGTTTCATAAATTGAGGGAGAGTGGTTCTAGAGTGTTCCTCGAGGAAGAATTGGAGTGTATAGGAGGGAATTTGAAAGTTACAAGAATAAAGGGGAATTAGCTGCGACCAAAATGGAATTAGTCGTGGCCAAATGTGACGAAGTTGCCCAAGGAAGAAAACAAAGAGGAATTGGGTGCGGCGAAGAGTGATGTTATCTGGGTGAAATGTGAGAGGTAAGTCTGGTGGTGTTCTAAAGGGTAATTCACTGTGGCTAAAGGGGTATTTTGTAACAGCCAAGAAAAAGAAAAGAAAAAGAAAATAGAAAAGAAATAAGAAAAGAAAAGGAAAAGAGAAAGCTGGAAAATTTTCGAAGAGCTGAGAATTTTCTAAGTCTTCTCGCCATAGCGAGAAATGGCCTCGCCATAGCGAGAATGCCCCCTCGCCGTAGCAAATATGCTTCTAGCTATAGCGAGTGTGGCATTCCATACAGGAACCAGAGAGTTGTTCGCTGTAGCGCTGCCATAGCGAAGGCAAAGGTCTGGAACAGACACGATCTCGCCATAGCAATGCCATAGCGAGGGTCTCGAATAGACACGAGCTCGCTGTAGCGACGCCATAGCGAAGGCAGAGGTCTGGAACAGACACGAGCTCGCCGTAGCGAGGGTAATAACTCGCTATAGCGAGAGCGGTCCAGAAAAAGCGAGAAAAAGAGAATTTGACTTTTTAAAAGCTTCCAAATCTCTTCTTTCTTCTTCTAATCGACTCAAACTCGTCTTAGGAGAGAGAAAAGGGCGGAAGAGAGAGAGAGAAGCTGAAGAGAAGAAGAAAGCACAAGAAAGGTATGAATTCTCATGGCTTCCTCTTAGTATGTTGCCCTTCTCCCCTTTTCCCCTCTTTCCTACGATTTAGGTAGCAAAAATGGTTAGGTCTTGAGTCTGGTTCAGAGGAGAGAGAGTGGGAAACCATTCTTGAGAGAGATTAGAAGTATATAGTCTTCTCTTTCTTGCTTTTCCCCTTTCTTAAAAGCTTAAGAGTTGAGAAAAGAGAGACAATAGCTAATGGGCTCTAGGGAGAGGAAGAAACCTAGGTTGAGAAGCTCATTAGAGTTGATTAGAAGAGATCCCTAGCTTAAGAATCAAGTATTAAGGCATTAATTCCATGCTTTTGTGTGGTTAGGCTCAAGAGAAGCTCTCCCATCTAGAAGTTGTTGTGAAACCAACAAGGGAGGAGACAAGTGAAAGAGCAAGTAGTGAATAGCTAGCAAGGTAGTTCTCTCCACTTTCTCTCATGCATGATTGTGTGTTTACATTGTCTTGCTTGTGTGTATGAATGATATGAGCTATGAGAAGTGTGTTAGCATGATGATATGTTATGAATTGAAATGATGATTTATGTGATTTGTTTTGGGTTTGCTTGAGGAAATGGAAAAGCCAATAACCCTATAGCCAAGGTGAGGATGAGCCAAACCCTAAGTTGGTTGAGACAAGAGTAAAAGGTCTCCCAAAAGTGAGGTTGACTCCCAAAGAGTAAGGGTTGAGTCTAAGGACCTCTAAAGAGTGGGTAAGGCAAATCCAAAAGCCACAAGGGAGTGGGTGAGGCCAATCCAAGTACTTAGCAAGCTCCTAGAGGTTATGTATGGCCTACTCACATGTTGAGAATTTTTTCCTTTATGCATGGCCAATCCATATGTTTTAAATGTTTTCATCATGGTTTTATATGCTAACATGCCATACATGCATGATGAGACTTGTTGCATGCAATTTATGTATGTTTGAATGAGAGTTGAACTACTGAGATTCTCCGAATCTCACCCTCCCTCTCCACCATCCAACCATGCCAGGTGGACCAAGTGAGCCTAGAGATGGGAACCACCACCAAGCATGAAGCTAGGGATAGAAATGAAGAAGAGTGTAAAGGTTTCTTGTAAATACATTGTAATGTGTTGTACATGAGAGTTGTATATGTAAAGTATTGATGTATATGATGTAGTTTTTAAGAGTTTTTGTAAGATAATGTATGTATGAATGATGAATGTATGAGAATGAAGTTTATGATGAATGAAGAGGCAATTTTGATATGCAATACTCAAAGTAGTATAGACTATATGGGTGCATAAGTGGGCATGAGATAGTGAGTTTCCCCAATCTAAGTTATTAGACACTTGAGGCATGATTGATAGCTCCTATAGATGCTTTCTCATGTGCTCAAAGAGTCATAGAAGTAGAAAAGCCAAGATTGGACCCTATGAACCCCACTTTTGGCCAAGAGAGGGCCTTCTTGCACATGATGTCATAGATTAGCCATATGACCTCTCCTTGTTATGAGATTTGACATGTAGCTAGATTATGTTTAGAGATTTCTGGGAAGCTAGAGTTCATGTCATTTAGAGGTCTATAGCATTTTCTATGATTTTTCAAAGTTGACATCAGAAAATCGGATTTCAGAAAACACTGTTTATTTGGTCAGTTTGAGAAACATGTCATCCGAGGGGCAAACGTAGTCCAATGGCTACGAAATTTTATACACAGAAACTAGATGGTTACAGTGACTTGTAGGAACTGGAAGCACCTCATTTAGAGTCTAGAGAGGAAGTTATGCAATTTCGAAGTTCCTACCCAGAATCAGACACCCAACTAGACCCGAAGTACTGTTTCATAGGTTTCCGGGAAATTGGCTTAGTGAACTGATCTTGAGATATTTTTCTGCTCTAGCTAACATCCACATATTTTCATAGAGATATAGTTCATGAGTATTAGATTTTTGTGGAATTAGTTAGACATTTTCAAAGTCCATATCAGTAAACTGTGACAGCAAAGAAGCCCCCTCTGACCAGTGAACGATTTTGATGTCAAACGTAGAGTATGTAAGATATTGAGACTTCTAAGTATTTTTAGCATGAAGTAGACGTCTCAAGATTTCTAGAATGACCCAGATCATGCAGTTACGATTTTTCTGCAATTAGTTATGAATTTCCAAACTTAGCCCAGAAATGAAGCAAAATCTGCCAAGAACGAAAATGCATGTCTCCAATCCCTTTTTGCTTTCCATGAGTTCAAAGCATATAGTTGGGATTGAAATAAGTCTCAATAGTGCAATTGAGCATGAGGATGCCTAGAGAGAGCTCAACCGGTCCATGTTACTTCTAAGTGGATCTCTACCCATACAATATGCCTTAGAGAAAGAGCACCAAGGTAGAGAAATCATCTCCCTCGTAAGCTTAGCATGAGTATATGAATATGTGGGCATGATGGGTATGAGCTAGAGGTTAAGGTGTTACATATTTGGTCGCGGCAAAATGTACAAAATTTGTGAAGATGTAAGAAGTTGATCCCAAGAGTAATTGGCCATAGCGCGAGAGAATTTAGTCGCAACAAAGATGCTCAATTTCTCATATTAACCTAGAAACTTTAGTTTTCTCTATGGAAATGATAAGGAATGATTTAGGAGCATTTGTAGAAGGTTCTTGTGAGTTAGAATTAATGGATGATAGGATTAAAAGCTTATAATTATGGATTTGATTCCCTCATATGCATAAATGGTTATGAGTAATTAGTTACTGACTCTAATAACATTAAGGTTTAAATTTCCTCACCTATTCTTAATGTAAGTAATCTCATAATGACTTCAAACCTCAAGTGATGATTATTAATCGTGTCTTTAATCTTAATTACCATAATTAGAAGTTAGGGTCATCACAAGTTATAAGAGGATACATATGACTACATTTTATTTTGAAATGAATATGTATTGTTATAGAAGTGTCCAAAGTGTAATGCCTTTAGATATAAAAAAAAAAAAAAAAGAATCGAGTCTAGCAATGGTGGTATGGTATTTTCTCATCATACCAAGATTTAGATGCATGTACAACAGTGCAGAAGATGCAACACACTTGACATGGCATGCTGATGAAAGCATTTAAGATGGCAAGCTTCGACATCATACAAATTCTCCTCAATGAAAAAAAATTAATCATGAGTACCCTAACTTTGGGCAAGAAGATAGAAACCTAGACCTTGCATTGGCTACTGATGGAATGAACTCGCATGGTGTCCAAAGTAGTACCCATAGTACATGGTGGGTGATTTTGGTGATTTATAACTTACCTCCATGGCTATGCATGAAGTATAAGTATATAATGTTGTCTATGCTAATTTCTATGTAACATTCCAAAATTAATTAAGGTGCTAATTATGGATTTAGGTTAATTAAGAATGATTAATATGGAATAACAGGTAAGTTAAGTGAATGAAAATTTTAATAGATAAATCATTAATATGAGTTGAGAATTAATTGGGATAGAAACTTCATCTAAGCCCAAATTAATGTAAAAGATCATGATAAGAGGCTAATGGAGGCCTAATAAGTTAGGTGCTGACCCAATCTGATTCAATGCGATAGAGGCCCAAGATCCACCTTTTATAGGCTCTTATAAATGGCCCAATAAACCTTGTGCAGACCTAAAACAATAGAGTTCTTAAAACTGGGTCTATCCCAATAAAATTCTGCGGCCCAACACCTTAAAGTTAGCCCAACAAAGCTAAAAATTTGAAGCCCATTTGGAGTTAGATCTTAGAGCAGACCATAACCCATAGAAAACCTAACTTAAACCCTAAAAACTAACTTAGCCACCCCCCATTTTGCAGAACCACAAGAGACACACACAAAATTCGGAGGTCTAAAGGAAAGGTTAGGGTTCTTGGCATGTTTCCACCTTTTCCCACTTCTAGAGGAAGATTCAGCTAAGGTAATAGTTATATAACTTAATTCTCTCATCGTTCTCTTTAATTTGACCTAATTAATGTTCCAATTAGAGCACTTTCACCTACACCCAAAATCTGAAACTGGCTATTTGATGTTTCCATGGTAAAATTTCATAGGTTGAGGCTAAGGCTGACATTAGATAAATATAAACTCATCTTTTTGAGGTATTTCTACTGGTTTGAGACCCCAATGATTGGATTATAGTATAGGTATTAATTTTTCATGAGTTTCCTTAGGATTTAGGGTGATATATTGAAGTTTCTGGTAGAGGACACCTCCATTCCAAATTTTGGGACTTTATAGTGTGGGGAGGATTTTGTACCACTGGTGGCTTTGCAATTTGTCTACAAGTAAGGTAACCGGGACTATGTTAATTCTATGCATATATCTACTTTAATGTCATATTTGTTGTACATGAATAATTTGAAATACTAAATGAATTGGTTAGCTATCTATTGTATTGTGTTTAGAACTTGTGAGTTCATAGTGGAGTTGTAGTACGGCTGTCACTCGTGCATGTACTTCAATCGGGCACTGGGTTATGATCAAACCCCATATGCACTGAGCCCTGGTTATACTCATTGGGGAGTGGGTGTCGTGGACGGGCCTCTCCCGGAGTTTTTGGCCTTTAATATGTGGAATTATGATTGCTAGTATGGGATGATAATTATAGTAGCCTAACCATTTCCTTTGCTGATATGACTGATATGATTCTAATGTTAATTTTGATTCATGCATATATGCTAATTAAATTGGATATTATGAATGAAAATTTCCCTTAGTTACTGAGATTCACATCTCACCCTGTTTCATGGGATTATACTTTCAGGTGAAGGCTCTTCAGGTAAGGATAAGGGGAAGCAAGTGGATGAAAATCCATGAGCTCCAACCATGTTGGGAGAAGGCTACACTTAGGCTGATTTATTTAATATAGATGCTAAATTTTTTATTTCTTTTTATATAGCATCATTATGTAATCATGTTGCTAAATGTAGGCTTTTATATTTTGATTACTTAAGATGTATTTATTGAGGAGTTAGGCCTCATCTTAATTTGATATTGGATGTATGAACCCATAACACCTAATGTATGAATGTTACTGAATTTATGGTATGGTATATTGTTGGAAATATAATTATATGATGTATTAGATATTGATATGAACCATTGACGTATGAAATCTCTAGTGAAATGTGTATCGAATGTTAATTATCAATAGTGCATGAATTCTTGTTATTAGTACTCTATGGACTTGTTAATATTGGATAGTTCGAGGAGTGAAAATTTACATTTAAGTTTTGAATTGGTAATGGTAGAATAGCTAGGTGAATAAGGTAGATAAATACTATTAGAGTCACATAAAATGAGAGGAAGTGGTCTTAGGGTGTTCCTAAAATGAGGATTGGAGTGTCAGGGACGAAATTTAGGAGATGTAATTACAGAAGGGAGTCACGCCGCGACTAAGAAGGCCCTACCGCAGCCAAATGAGTGACAAAGGCGAGGGGCGCCGTGGCATGAGGCATCTCACCATGGCACAAGTGAAGAAAATTGGCCTGGGGAGTAATAATGGCGAGGAACGCCGCGGCTTAAGGAATCTCGCCGTAGCTCAGTGTGAAAAAAATCGCCCAGAAGGGTGACAGAATGAAACCTCGCCGAGGCTCAGAATGTACTGCCGCAGTGCTAGTTGAGGAAACAAAGTAAGGTGTGTCCAGTAGCACATCTCATCGCTACGCAAGTGTATTTTGCCAAGGCGAGGATCGTGGGACTTAGAATAGTAGCTCCAAGAGGCATTTTCACCACAGCGCCATGTAGACCAGCCGCGACGATGATCCAACTAGCAGTGGCGAATTTCGCAAAAGTTGCCCAGTGGTTCCCTAAAGTAACTTAGCGACAGAGTGAAAGGTCAAGGCCACAGCTCAGGTCCCCAAACTCCTACCTTTAGCCTAGAAACCCCAATTTCTTCAATGGTAATGCTAAGAAATGATATAGGAACACTTATGGGAGGTTTTTGTATGTTAAAACTGATGGATGGATGAATCACAGACCCCTCATGATAATATGATTTCTTTTATGCATTTTTTTTACATTTATGGTTGTTTAGTGATGACCCTAACATTAAGGTTCAAATTTTCTTATATTTTCATAACGTAATAAATTGTAACAACTCCAAACCTTGATCATTAATTATTAATTGTGTATTTAACCATAATTACCATGTTAAGAAGATAGGATTGTCACATTCTGGGCCCAAACAACCTAAAAATAATATTGATGTATACTTGACTCCTCTAATTGAAGATTTGAAGCTAATGTAGGAGATGAGAGTGGAGGTATATGATGGATATATGAAGAAAAGATTCAACTTGTGAGCTATGCTATTTGGGACAATCAATGACTTTCCAGCGTATGGTAATTTATCAAGATATAGTATCAAAGGACATTGTGGATGCCCTATTTACGAGGAGGGCACACATTCCATGCAGTTGGAACATTATATGAAGGATGTCTTTCTCAAGCATTGTAGATTTTTATCTCTGAGACATCATTACCAATGGTGGAGAAAAGCTTTCAATAGGATGACAAAGGAAGCTATTGTACCTTTGTCGTTGACTGGTGAGTAGCTGTATGAAAAGGTAAAGGATTTGAATAATAATTTTGGTAAACCTTTTGCAAGACACCTTAGAACAAGTAGGTGGAAGAAAAGGTCTATTTTCTTCAAATTGTCATATTAGAAGTCTTTGTATGTGAGACATTTCCTTGATGTCATATATATTAAGAAAAATGTATGTGATAGTATAATTAGTATGTTACTCAATGTGCCAGGAAAGACCAAAGATAGGCATAAGGCAAGATTGGATTTAGTTACTTTGGGAATAAGAAGAGAATTAGCACTGGTGAAAAAGGGACGTTGTACTTATTTACCTCCAGCAGTGCATACTTTATCTCGAAAAGAAAAAAATTATTTTTGTGAATTTCTTGATGGAGTTAAGGTTCCAGAGGGATATTCTTCAAACATTAGAAGACTTGTATCAATGAAAGATTTGAAGTTGAAGGGTCTTAAGTCTCATGATGGCCATATTTTGATGGAGTATCTGATTTTGGTGGCTCTACATTCTATGTTGCCTAAAAACGTGAGAAGGACAATCACTAAATTATGCTTCTTCTTCAAGTTCATTTGCAATAAAGTGATTGACCCTGCAAAATTACAGTCATTGCAAAGACAAATTGTGATTACTTTATGTGAACTTGAGATGTATTTCTCACCTTTGTTCTTTGACATGATAGTTCACCTAACTGTTCACTTAGTTAGGGAGACACAAATGTGTGGCTCAAGTTATTTAAGGTGGATGTATCCAATTGAACGTTACATGAAGATATTAAAAGGGTTTGTTAAAAATCAAAGTCGACCTGAAAGTTGTATTGTTGAATGGTACATAGTCGAAGAAGTATTAAATTTTGTACCGAATACCTATCTAATGTCGATAATATTATGCTTCCAATATCTTAACACATAGGAAGATTTGCTAGGGGAGGGATTATGGGAAATGAAATAGTTAGCATCACAAGTACATAGTGGGAGCAAGCACACCTATATGTTTTGCACAACCCTGATGAGGTTGAGCCATATGTGTGGAAGCATAAGGAGATGCTTAGAAGCTTGAACCCCAATAAGAATGAAAGTTCGATATCAAAAGACCATAATTGAGTTTTTATAGATTAGCTCAGAAATCATATTTTCTTGGAGTTAGATACAAATCCTAGTGCAATTTTTGAAAAATTGAGATGGTTAGCAAGAGGTCCAAGTCGACATGTCCTTTCTTACACCGGTTATCTCATTAATGGCTAAACTTTCTATAAAAAAGTGCAGGATGATCAAAGTACAATGCAAAATAATGGTGTAACTCTTATAGCTCAATCTATGCATATTTCTAGTTCTAAAGACAAAAACCCTATTTATGTGAACATGTCATACTTTGGGATAATTAAACGCATATGGGAGTTAGACTATATTTTGTTTTGGGTACCAGTCTTCGGTTGTAAATGAGTTGACAACAAGAACGACCTTTAGATTGATGAGCCAGGGTTTTTCCAAGTGGATCTTAATAAGGTAGGGTACAAAAATGAGCCTTTTATTTTTGCATCCCAAGTGCAACAAGTGTTCTATGTCTCTGATCCTAATAGTAAGAAGTGGTCCATCATTTTATTGACAAACAAAATAGATGATGACAAAGATGATGTTCAACACAATCAACATACCGATGTTGAGGATGACCCCTTTTTAGGGACATCGCTTGAAAGTGATTCCACTAAAGATGATGCTCTGTATATGAGAAATGATCATAAAGAGGGCATTTGGATTTTAAAAAAGGGCGAAAAAGTTTAAATCAAACAAGAAAAAGAAAAAGATTATCTTAATGTATGTTTTATTTTATTCTTTAATTTCTTTATATGTCCCATTGAATTTTTAAAATATTTTTACTTTTAACC
The DNA here is from genome assembly GCA_026724425.1 of Erythrophleum ivorense. Classification (NCBI taxonomy): domain Eukaryota; kingdom Viridiplantae; phylum Streptophyta; class Magnoliopsida; order Fabales; family Fabaceae; genus Erythrophleum; species Erythrophleum ivorense. The sequence continues at coordinate 38,025,998 of JAIUCV010000002.1, forward strand.
TTGGAATTAATTTTGCTTGTTCTTTTAACTGATGTGTTTGAATTTTATTGTAGGTGAATGGCTTCTCCAGGTGGTTATGACAGTGCTCCAGATGATGTGACAAAGGAGATAAACCAAATTAAATGAAGTTTGACCGTCCTAAAAAAAGTGACCTGTGCAAGAAGTATTAGAAAGAAATTTGAGGTTCAGTAGAATGCCAAGGGTCAACCAATTAGGAAAAATGGTAAAAAATTAATAAGCTATATTAGAGTTGTGGCTCATATGAATGTGCCCATTACTGTTAGTGATTAGCGAAGGGTTGACAATGCCACAAAGAATGCTATTTAGGATGAAATAGTGATAACATATTCTGCCACAAGCATTATAGGCTTTCTTATATATACATGCTCTAACAAGTGAAATATGTTGGTTTGCAGATATCTTTTGATATTAATTAGAGTCAAATGAAGTTTGTACTTAGGACAGTTTACAAGGCATTAAGATCATTCTGCTACATGCTCAATAGTAGATTCTTGAGAGATGCTGATGGGAACATTCTTGACCATCCATCTGAATTATTTCAAGTTATAATAACTCAAGAGGCTTGGGATATATTTACTGTAGACGACAAGAGGAGTCTTTCTAGGTAATCATATTCTACAATATATAGTTGTTCATTTTAGTGTGTAACAATATGTATTGATTAGATTATTATGTTTTTCATAAAAATTAAGTCAGGATAATCGAGAAAAAGCAAAGAATATTCAATACCCATACAAGAAAAGCCGACTGGGATACTCAGGTCTTAAAGAACAAATGGTATGGGAATATAAATGTTATATATTTATGAATATGTATATCATGATGCAATACTGACATATTCATTTTTTATCCTAATACACAGATCAAGTAAGAGGGATTAGAAGTTAGCTCAGTATCCCCTCACATTCTTTGCAAGCCAACTCGAGTCAATAAAGCTGGCAAAATTGACAATAAGCGTGTCCTTGAAGTTTGGAACAAATGTGTAAGTATTAATTGATTATCAAAATTGTCAATCAGTCTATTTCATTTTTCTACTTTCAATAATATTTGTTTTTTAATTTATATGTCATAAGATGCCTTATCACAGACCTTCTCAGAAGGCAATGTGACCCAAGGAATGATGATATATTAAGCAAGGCACTTGGTGTCCCGAAGCACCCTTGTCGTGTTAGGGGTGTCAGCTTTGGTGTTAGTCAAAGAGATTATTTTGGGAGACAAAAGTGTTCAAAGTTGCATTCTTCAGCTAAGGTTGCTGAGTTGGGAGAGAAGTGGAAAGACAAGAGTAGGAGTAATTTAAGTTGAGAAAGCAATTGGAAGATCAATGACACCTTATTGAAAATTTAATCAAGATGCATTTGATGGGGATGCAAGCAGCAGACGTTAGCCCCAGTGGTAAAGACAACTGCATACTTGCCTCTCAGCATCTCCTTGAGATAATTTCTTTCTTTAACTATGTCAATAGTTAAATTTTTTTACTACTTATCAATAATTTCTTTTGTTATACTTTATTTAGGGCAAAGCAAACTGTTTGTTATGATTAGACACCCCTACTCGTCGCATTGTTGCAAAGGGTTGTATGTATAATATTGCAGGTGATACACTTCATAATGCAATATTACCCGTCGACCACATACGAGTAATAGTTAATATCCCTATGGAAGAGAATGTTGAATTGCCCATTCCTACTGAAAGCGTAAGAGCAGTAGGATAAGCAGTGGGAAGCTTCATTGCATGGCCCACCAATCTCTTTATAGTAGCTCCATCAAGATAGGTTTGTTAGTTTACACTTCTTTATGGTTCAATCACTTATAATTTTTTATTGATTCTAAATTAAACTGACTCACTTTATCGAACAATCTAAGGGAAACACCTAAAAGTGTCAGGACCTAGCAAGGAATCAATGACCGCACCATAAAAGCCAAAGCCTAACCCTCAAGTTTCAAACAAATACAAATTGGCTCTTGAAGCATTAGCAGAACAAAATGTTAGGGGATGATAACATAAAAATTGTAAACTTCAATAATAAAAGAGATTTACAATAGAGAAACACATAATGTGCTTACAATGGAAGTCATAAATGAGATCACCCAACGTGAAATAATAGGGGCCACTACTATTAATTTATATATCAGGTACTTCATCTACTGTGCATCAACTATTCTTTACTATGTTCATATTAGTTTATCATTAATCCATTAGTTTCTTCATTTCAGGTGTTTATACCATACATTCTTAGTCCCTGGCAACATTACAAGGAGGTTTGTGTTTATCAATCCCTATGACATTGCCGCTTTTTCTCCACAAATGCCGTATAACCAACTTACAAGTCAATTACAACAAGTAGCAGATTTGTTTGCTACAAAAGCAAAAAATGAGACATTATTCTTGGCCCTTTACATACAAGGGTGAGTCATTTAGTGCTTAACTTTTCAATTTTATGTAATTTGAATGGCAAATGTTTAATTAGAATTTGCTAACATTGGGTAATTGTTTTAGAGCACATTGGATATTGATCGTCATCAATCCATAGGCTCCAAAGATATATTACATAGATTCTTTGAATGGTAATCCAACAAACCGTTAGCAGATGCAGGAGTTATTTAATTAGTAAGGAGATCCATTTATTTTTTATACATTTCTATATAGTTGTGTGTTTTAATTTCAAAATAATTTCTTATATTAAGTTTTTTTTTGTCGCTTGCTTGATAGAGCAGTGGTGATGTTTTGTGCAAATCGTGGGTTTAGGGTGCCAAAATCAAAAACATTCGCCACATTATACAAATGGAATAAAGTAAAGATATTTATTAATATTTTGAGAATTATTAAGTACATAATTTCTTAAATTTAATATGTTTTTTATTGGATTTGTACAGTATCCAAAACAACCAAACAACACAGACTGTGGGTACTACGTGATGAGATCCATGAAAGATATCATCATACACAGACAGTCAATGATCCTAGACACAGTATGTAATTTAGTTCCTTTAAATGGTTGGATAGGTTTACTTGCATTTATGTTTCCTTCTGTACTAAAATATAACTATATGATGGTATCAATTGCTGGTAATTTACTTCTACATGTTGTATTTGGTGGTATTAGTGTGTAATTTGCTGCAAAAGAGGGCTTAAGGCTCAGGAATTTCTATTTTTAAACCGTTATGCTACTGAATTTTTTTAAATATAGAGCTTGTTTTAAAAAAATACTTCTAAAATTTTAAAAATTACAGTCATCTAACTTCAAAGTATTGTTATTTCATTTTGCAGTACTTCCCAGATGCATATTGCCAAGAATACTCTAATACTCAAATAAATGAACCCAGAGAAGAGTGGTCTCAATACATATTCTAATAGTGTCTGTTGATAAATTAGTTGAACTTTATTGGTTTCATACTATTTAGTAACATTTGATTATTGATTGTAATTTTCATTTGAATGTTTTATAGTAATTATTCTTGCTGGTTGTTAAGTTGGTGAATAATCTATGGTTAGTAAAACTATAGAACAAAAAGGAAATAAATAAATAGGAAATATAAAAAGTAAAAAAAAAAAATTGGCAGTTATAACTAGAACTGCCAATAAAACTTAATCTTTTTTTGTGGTTAAGTAGAAACCACCAATGAAAGCATCACTTTTGTTAGTAGTTAAAACTAAACTGCTAACTAATATAACCGCCAACAAAAATGTTGACTTTTGTTGGTAGTTATAACAAAAACCACCAACGAAACTATTGACTTTTGTTGGCAGTTAAATAAGAACGGCTAAGAAAAGGCTAACTTTTGTTGGCAGTTATTTCTGTAATGGCCAACAAAAGTTGCTTTTGTAGGCGATTGTAAAATGAACCACCAATAAAAGTCATCTTTTGTTGGCAATTTTAAAAATAACGTCAACAAAAGCCACTTTTTTTTTTTAGTTACCAAAATAACCGCCTACAAAATTCATCTTTTGTTGGCGGTTTCTAACCGCCAACAATATAACGCTTATGTTGGCACTTGCATTGTTGGTGGTTTGAAATCGCTAATAAAAGTAAAAAATAACTGCCAACAAAACCTTTTCCTAGCGTAGTGAATGTTTAAGTTGGGACTATTTTGGGACTAGTTCAATAGGGGAAGATTAGAATTTGAAGAAGAAGCTAGGAGCAAGGGAAAAAGGTCTTGGAAAGCTTTGAAACCAAGGTAAGAACTATGGCTTTCCTTGCATCTCTTTGCTTGTTCTTCCTTGAGTAAGTTTCGGCCAAGTATAGCCCATCTAATAAGAGATGAATTCTGACCAAACCAAGGGGAAAACATAGGTTTTAAAGTATGAGAAACAAGATTATGCAATGAAATTCAAAAGAGAAGCATTAGAAATCAAGTTACAAAACCTAGGGATTTAGTTGTACCTTGGCAAATGTGAGACTTTAGTAGTAATTTAAGTTGTCTAAGAGTGTGTATAGGTTCTCAAGACACCTAGGAAGCCTCACATGTGCCAACTCCCTAAAGAAAATTTACAAAAGTCCATGGGTCTTCTTCCTTGCATAAGTCTCGACCAAGACTTATCCATGCACCTACAGAGAGTTTTAAATTATTCTAAGACTAAAAAGGGACTAAATATGACTAGTAGATATCAAAAGAAGTATTGGAATAAATTTAGGAAGCATGATTTGTGAGATGGAGGTGTAGGCTCCATTTTAGGATGTAAAGAAGCAACTTGTGTCTAAACTCCTTGAAATGAATTTGTGATGATGCCATGGAGTCTAAATGGAGTCAAGAAACTTAGATAGAAGGAGAAATTAGAGCCAAGATCATAAATTCTAATAGTTGTTTCATTGTGTCTTGTATAGAACTATAATTGTGTCTTAGAACAAAGTAGCCTTACATAGAGTTTCTATAAAGCTAGAGCTTGCTCCAATTATTGAAGTATGTCCTATTTGATGTGTCTAAGCCAAGAGAATCAAGTGCCACCTAGTTGCACATGCTTGACCAAAAAGGGGAAAAAGAATTAAATAGAAAATTTTGCGTTCTTGTTTCAAGGTAGCTCTCTAACCTTTCTCACATGCATTGCTTGGATATTTATTTATCTTTGAGTGGTTATGTGTATGTTTGAACTATAATAAATGCTCCTAGCTATTGCTTTTATGTTATGGTATCATTATATTTCTCGAAATGTGTTTACGAGTGCAAAGTGGTTTGAATGGGTTTGGTTATGTCAAAAGTCTCTTTGCATGGGTAAGGATGAGCCAAAAGTTCCTAGGAATGGGTGAGACAAAGTCAAAAGTCTCAAAAAGAGTAAGACTATATCAAAAGTCCTTTGAAAGTGGGTGAAACAAATCCAAAAGTCCCAAGGAAGAAGGGCAAGATTAAACCAATGCTCTTGAGAGCCTATGTTTGCTATGTATGATTTTATATGATAAGGATGATTTTTGTATATTCATTAGTAGCTTAAATGTTATTCATGCATTCTTTGACATATATATGCATTCATTATATATGTTTGAAAGGGTTAAAAGCTATTAAGATTCTTTGAATCTCACTCTTCCCCCACATATGTCTAACCATATCTAGGTGAGCCAAGTGGACTAAGAAATAGAGACTAATCATTTTGAGAAGCAAAACTTTGACAAAAGGGTAAATAATTAGGCATTTTGATAGCATTTTGATGTCAAACTTTGTAACCACATGATGTATATATGATATAGACCTTTGAACATGTTCGAATGTATGTAAATATGATGCATGTATTTATTTTGGAACCAAATGAATGAATACATGAGTTTCTACCACCCATATGCTATTATCTCAATGTGTATAAATGCAAGTGGCAATATGAGAATGAGCTCCATAATGATTTGAACCATTTGGCATGCTCATATATGCTATAATTGTGCTTTTGGATGTGCCAAAGTGGTTATCGAATGTTAAGAAAGTCATTTGGTGCCTTATGAACCCATTGTGGACTTTAAATTTGACCATTTCTTGACCTAAACCCAAGTCTGACCAAATGGATGAGCTTTTTGCATAAAATTTGACCATCAAATAGGTCTCATCTAGAGCTTTCATATAGCTAAATAGCACTTAATTTAGAGTTCTAAAAAATTTATTATGATTTTTTAAAGTTGGCTAAATTATGCAGAATTGGTATGGGTACTATTCATATGGTCAGTTTGTTTCTCTATGTCACTTTTGTGCCAAATGAAGTCCAATGCGCATGAAATTCTACAAGCATAAACTAAATATCATAATTTTTCCATAGCCACTAAGAGCACCTCATTTGGAGCTCTGTAAAGGAAAAACAAATTTTTGAAGTTTTAGGTCCTATAACTATCCAAGAGCAGACTTGATGTACTATTTTATTACTTTTCATAAGTTAAATGCTATTTATCTTGGTATGGAACTATTTTTATTCATTATTTAACATCTAGAGCTTTTGAAAAAGTTATCATATGCATTATTTTAATTTTTTTAAAAAATTAGTTATGAATTTTCAAATTTCATATCAGAAATCTGTAACAACAAGCCCGAGAGCAAGTCTAGTTTTTCTTCAAATTTGGTTTCAAATCTGAAATTCTTAAGATGAATTGTGGTGTTTATGATTTGAATGGATATGTTATAAATAAAAAATAATATTTGTAAATTCACATGGTCCCTGAAGCCAAGAATGATGTATATGGCTTTCCAACTATGCAAATAAGAATTGATAAAAGTGTCACTTTCTTATAAATGTGTACCTATATGCCAAGTGTGTGTCAAGATAGCCTATGTAACATTTGTTTAAGGGTTAAGAAGTTAATATGTTACGATACTGCTAACACTTAAGTTCAAGGCACATAACATGATATTATGTTAATTTTGACAGAAAAATAAAAAAGGAAAAACAGCATATTATGTTATGTTGATAGAATATCTAAATTAAAATACTCAACCTTTTTTTAAAAACAAAAATGACACTTCACTTTAGCCATTCGTTTTCAACTAACATATTCCATTAGAAAGCAAATGCCTAATATTGTAAAATACCTTAATATTTTCGTAAAAATGTTCTCTTGTTGCTATTTTACTAAGATATAGCGGTCAAACTTAATTTTAATAAAATAAAAATATTTGTACAATTAAAAGAAATGCAAAAATCGTAAATATTTTAAATCTATTTTATAAGTGAGGATATTGAATAAATACTGAAATAGTTGTACAAAATATTATTATACTTTGTATAAATATGATTCCACTATCAAAAGGGGCCTTGTCGAAGAAATAGCTAACAATGTGAATTTATTATTGATTTTTCCAACAGATTGTGTGCCTTCCTCTTAAATTTTGTGCTGACCAACTTGTGCTCTTATGCATATTATTTTATTTTATTTTTCTTCCGCGGACCAAGTATTACAATTGTTAATTGTTCAATATTAAAAATTAATATTCCAAGTTGATTAATAAAATAATAATATTTCAACAGCAATAACAAATACCACCCACCCACATAAAGTATTTAAAGTTTTCCCCATTGTATATTTTAGGTAAATTGTCTTATTCTCCATTTAATAATGGAGAGATGGACTACCGGTGAACAGATCACATGGTGCGAACAAGAATGGTATACAATCGAGGAAGGCTGAAGAGGACAACAACATTGACCATGGCAGCACAATAATGGAATCTTTATCTCCTGTCTTGTTTTTACGTAAATATGTTCTTTTTTTAAAAAAAAAAAAATATTTATTTATTTTTAAAATAATTTTAAAATTTGTTAAACTTAAATAAATAATTATTTTATATTGATCAAATAAATATTTAATATTTAATTGCATAAGTGATAAGTAAAAAGATATTTTGGTCAAAGTAAATGTAATTATAACTAATTATCTTTTAATTTTGAGACAAGTTTCAATATTTTCATGATAAAAAGGAAAGTTATAAAGATAATAAAACTAAAATTGAGTACACTTCTTTATATCTTTATTATTAAATTCTCTAATCAAAATTATAATCAAAGATACTCATATAAAATCTCAGACCAAGAAAGTAGCATATACTTTGATATGCAAACCAATCCAATTGAAATTAAGACCAAGATAAAGCAATGAGCCACACTGTCATCATAAAGCATCCTATCCTATTGTGCATCCAAAACTGTAATCCCAAGTACACCCATCTGGTGAAAGTGACTCAACTACAAACAACAAGGAGACAACTTTAATTACAATGTGATTTTCATTCATGAATTTAGCAAGAAATAATTTGTAACCCAATCTCAACCAAGCATATTAGTGCTCTCAATGCCTGAAGACCCCAGAACAGTACAAAGCATCCTCATAGATAAAGAATATAATATAATACAAAAGACAATATAGCACAGTTCCCCAAAAATTTAGTTTTCTCCATAGACCAATAAGATTAGAAAATTAATCACATGTGTGAGGAGTCCAATAGCTGAATTCATTATAACTGTGACAATAAGATTCCTAACGCAGCCATGATTATTTCCGGTATTTTTTTATGCAAGCACACAATTCAAACTCTGCATTTTAATTCATAGCAAATGCACCCAAAATCCCTAGAAGAAAGTGGTCGCTCTCTTACTCTATATATTTTTCTCTTGTGTTTTTGATAGGGTTAAGATGTTAACCTTAGTCCTCTTTATGTATATCTTAAGAAGAGATATAATAGGATACTAATAACCCAATTTAAATTTCAAAAATTCTAAATCTAAAATTACTTAATAGATAGCAATACATTATCCTAATTTTTTATGATAATAATTAATTATTGTAACAACTTAAATAATTGAATTAATTAAATTAACAAGTTGGGTTAAGTATTGAATTGGGTCATCCCATCATAGGCATCCCAAATCCAACATTTAGAATGAATTCATAGAGTTTTCCTTGAAAAGGAAATTTCTACCTTTCTTTCCTAGAATTTTCATACAAAGTATCTCATCTGTTGACTTTGGCACTATGTTAGGAGCTCATATACTATCAATCTTGTTTAGGACCAATATAAGAGTCTATAATCTTTTTATTTATTGATATGTGATAAATGTGTCTCGAATGCTTTAGATTTGCCTATATATACTTCATATGTGGTATCTATAATCTCTTATGAGTTAAAATTACTCACACCCCAATCACTATAATCTCTAATATCCCTTGTATCCATGCTTATAATGCTTCCTCAAATAGTTTATAACATGTTTAAAAAGCAAGCATAGTGTGTACATATTTGACTCAATCTTCCTTTTGTCCACATAAGACTAAGATCAAAATTCACTGGTTTCCTGGTGTTACTCCTTTAGGTCACATTATCATAACCTTTGGATACATAAGCATACACTAGCTTGTCACCCATGATAATGTCAAAGTCATAAGAGCACACATGAAAGAATTGTTATTTCTTTTTGGGACATACACAATAATGAAGGATTTTGTTCACTTGCTTCCCAAATTGTGGTCATAAGAGTAAGTGGCATGAAATGCTTGCTATGGTGTGCCTTATATTCCTTAAGAGTGTATGTCAATTTTCACCATTTCACATTGTATATATCCTAGTCAATGCACATCTTGTACTTGACTCGTGTCCTACCACTCCGCTTACCTCTCATGTGCCTAAAAGAGGTTCACATATGGCCACTTGAATTATGGACGGTGGGTATACATAATTTGATCCTTATATGACATCTTTTTTGGGATCTCATTCAAGTCTCTTACCAATGCAACATTGTTACTCACGTTGTGTTCTTGCTTGCCACTTAGTGCCCTTTGGCAACCTTTAGTGCTAGGAAACACAAATGTCTCACACATATCTCATATTGACTTACTTCTTATAATTAAATACCCGAAGTAGTTGCTTGCATAAGAAAGCTAACCTTGTCAACTTGTATGACATATTACCATATTGTGTATGTGTCTTTTATAATGTATGAAATTAATAAATGAGAAACTAAACATTCATTTATTCAAAAATACATCTATACATTATATTCAAAAAATATTCAAATGAAGGAAAAACATAACTCTCCAACTTAATACAATTTTGTACGTGGTAATGTACTATAAAGTGATTTCCTTATGTGATATAACCTCTTTAACAAAGTTGTACTTTGTGCTAATGTGTTTAGTCTTGCTATGATATTTAAGAATTTCAGTGTAGGCTATGGCCACTTGGCTATCATAATATAATAAAACTAGATCTATTGACCTATCAAAGGATCCTTATATGTTTCAAAAATTTGCTTAACCATATAGGTTCTTACACTGCTATTGAACATGGAATAACTCAACTTCTATAGCTAACAATCCTAAACATGTGTGCTTATTGCTCTTCCAAGAAATAATACCATTGTTTAGCAAGAACACATAACTAAAGGTGGATTTGCCCTTTATCCAAATCACCAATCCAAGTTACCATTTGAGTAACCTACTAACTATAAGTCATTCCCATGATAACATAATTTATAATTAGTAGTCATTCTCAAGTATCTCAAGATTCTCTTGACTTCTTGTAAATGCTTGTTGTCTTGGATTATAGTGAAAATGGCTTAAAAGATGAACAGTAAAACAAATGCCATGCATTAAACTCCTAATGATAGTAGACAAAAGGACTCTTTTCGTGGCATTCTACTCAGATTGAGTCTCAAGACACATTTTTATAGCTTAGATAATGGTCTTTAGCCATAGGGATATATTGGGCTTGTAGTCTTTCATTCTAAACTACTCAAGAATCTTTTTAAAATATGACTCTTATTCTTAAAGTGATTCCTTGGATTTTAACTCTAAAGATATACTCTACTTCACTTATGTCTTTTATTTTAAAAGATTAGGGATAACCAACTTCTAATAGCATTTATAAACCATTTAGCTACCAAACGAGCCTTGTTCCTTTTAATGGAACTATTCACCTTTCTCTTAATTTTGAGAACCCACTAGTTTCTAATTTTGCCTTCTAGCCTAATGGATGATTAACCATGTCCCAGACATGGTCCTAAACACGGCTTGTCCTTAAAGACTCCTTATTCTCTTATATTGCCTTCATCTATTTTTCCTTAATAGGGAATAAGAGAGCCTTTTAAATTAAATTTGGCTCTTTGTTGTCTTGTAGAGTTACTATTAATGCTAACTCGTCAATCTCAAAATTGATATAAGTGAGCATTACCTCGACTACTCCTAATGTGACCATGTCTCTTAGGGATTACTCTTTGAAACAAGTATCCTCCTTCTTGGATCAACAAGTAGAGCTACAATTGCTTATTCCTTACTTCTTTAGTTTTGATTATTTACCTATTACTCTAATATCTCATAAAACGACATGATTTTGTCAATGCTCTCTTTTGCTAGAAATTCTACTTTTAAAAATATGACATCCCTTGATTGAAGTTCTATTACATTCCCATCTTCATTTTCCCTAATAAAGACATAATACTTTAAGTGTTCAAAATATCAAATAAAAATGCATCTCTTTCCCCTTGGCTACAATTTCCCATACTTATAAGAATAATCATGCACATAAGCCGCAGAACCCTAAGGTCACAATACACTCAAATTAGGTTTTCTACCTATCCACAATTCATAAAGTATGGAGGTAACAAATTTGCAAAGCACTCGATTGAGTATAAAGGCTATATTCATCAATTCATCTCCCTAATAGGATATGGAAGATTCCCTAATGCCATATATGGATTTAACCATTTTGAGCAAAGTCTTAATCCTTTACTCTGTAGCTCTCTTTTGTTATAAAGTGCTAAAAATCAATTATTGTTTTATGATTCTCTTTTTATCACACAAATCTTTGAATTAATGTAATAAATACTTACATCCACAATTAGTTCTTAATGCTTTTATCTATTGATTTAACTTATTCTCAACCAAGTTCATGAATTGTCAGCATTATAGAGCTTTAAACTTATAGGAGATTAAATGAATATGACCATATTGATTATAGTTATCAATGAAAGTAATAAATATAAAGTTCTGTGCCCTACTCTCACATTCATAGGACTATGTATATTATAGTGGATTAATTGCAATAGAAATTAGCATAATGTCTTGTCCTACAAACAGGTAGAAAGTCACACTAAAATCTAGCGTCAGAAATGAAATAGCTGAGACTAAGTTCTACCAAGTCTTTAGATGTATAACATATTATGTAGAAGTAGGGTTCAGTCACCATACAACTCTAGTTTGATGTACTGATCCCTTTTACCTCCATAAGCACATTGTTTCCTATATAAAATCATATGCTCCTAAAAGGTAGGTGGTGATACTCAAGAAATGATCCTTTCCTCTTAAACTCATGCTTAGCTTATATCTTTATGCTTTGGCTTAGAAGTCTTAGCAGTTTTAGCTATTTAAGCCTACTTTAATATTTAAGCAACCTCATGACACTCATCCTTAAGCACAAGATAATTCTCAATGTTTTTAAAAGACTTGACACTTTCATTATGGGTCATATTGACTTTCATGTATTCCCAACTTGCTAGTCAAGACCTAATGACAAATTGCACTTGCTATTCATCTAAGAGGTTATGACTAACTAACTTTAACTCTATTATCATGTTTGACATTTTCCTAAAATGTTGCCTCATTATGCTATTAAGGCACTATTCATAGGTGTCAAACTTAATGGTTTAAGTTTAGTAGCTGAAGTTTGATCCACATGGTTTAAGTCATCAAATATGTCTTGAAATTACACATGAGATTGTCAACCACACCACCCAGCAACTTAATATAAGATATGTTGTTCTTTTTCTTGCAAGCATGAAAAACCTCTAGATCTCCCTTGTGTCGTTATATGTTTCCACACTTTGGCTCAACCATGATATGGTTTAGAATCTTCAAGACACATTGTTCCTTAAGGATGTATTGAATCTTGTGTTGCCAAATGTCATATTTGTTACTATTCAACTTATCATCATTGTTTAAGTTAGTAATGATTATCATTGTTGTTTAAGTTAGTAATAATGGTCTTTAAGCTATTTATTGTCAAAACTTATCTACACACATTGTCATAGGACTAACTAACATGCACACACATAAAATATCTATATCTACTACATATATAGTGCAATTAAACTAAAAGTGGTATATGATTATGTTCATGATAAAAATCTATGTTTATCTTACTTCCATCACATGTAAACTAAGTATACCATTACTATTCTAAGTCAATTATGTGCAAAACATTTAATTTTTCATTATGGCTCTTAAAATGAGCTACTAGTCTACCATTTCAAAAACTCCCACTCAAATAGGCATCACCCAAGAGGTATATTTTACATATATCATATTTTTCAAAATATATTATCATAATTAGAATCAATTTATTCAAAAATAATAATAAGTTTAAGGAAAAAATTATATTCCAAAAATATTCATATATTTTCATATACTAAAAATATCCTATGAATAAAGCTACCACAAAAATATTTCATAAGGAATTTATGTATTTTGTTTAACTAAGAATTTATTTCCTAAGAAATTTCATTTTTTGAAACCTTCCATATAATGTAGATTTATAATCTATAAAATTTGCCACTTTAGTTAGAATCTTATAGTTGATCCACTTAAGGAGACCTTTCATATAACATACTTTCTCAAGTGTGTTATATTGGAAATGAGAATAACAAGATAGTTTACCTCACATTCACTATTGCAACACCTTTCCATGAGTTTTATCTCAAGTATTTATCTAAGAAAACTGAGCACTCTCTTAACTCAAGTTTTTTTAACTCTCTTAACTCTCAAGTGTACTATAGCTAAGACAGCTAACACATCACATATTTGGAAATGAGGATAACAAGATAGTTCACCTCACATTCACTATTGCAGCACCTTTCCATGAGTTCTATCTCAAGTATTTATCTAAGAAAACTTAACACTCTCTTCACTCTCAAGTTTTCTTTCATAGGTTTCCAATAATGGTTATTGGGAAGGAAATCAATCAAAACTTTGAACTAGGAGGTTTTAAAGAAAAGCTACCCTGCTTATCTTAGCTCTATCCTAAGATAATGTATTCTATTTAAGTAAGCTTTTATTTTCTTAATGAACTCTCTAACAATTTCCCACAAATACTTTAGCTCATTAGTATTTTCAAGAACTATAGAATGACCTTCTTTCTATGAACCTTATGTTTTATTATTATTGGAATTCCTTTATATCTATTAAGTAAATATCTTTTCCAACCACTTCAAAAAAGAAACATTTCTTTAAGGTATGTTAAGCCATGCTTAATTGAGTTTTCTCCTTTTTTTTTCCTTATGATATGTTTACTTTAACACTCAAGATTCAAGTCAAACATTTCTTTACTTTGTAGCATTCATAGAATAGGGTCGACAATTTGTTTACTCTAGGAATGATGGTTATTCCTATTCTATGAATGCTACAAATCCTTACCATTTGGACTCACCAATTGGTTCTAACATCCAAAAGAAAGTTTACTTTAACACTCAAGATTCAAGTCCAACTTGGTAATTGCCATTATGTGAAATTTGTGATTTTTCCTCCAACAGACCTGTTTAATTATTATTGATTTTTTTTTTGAATTTTTCAAGTAAGATTACTGTAACTCAACTAATTTTAATAATATAAATACATATAATTATAAATTTTAAGCACATGTTCTTAATTATTAGGTCTTTTATTTGTCTTTTATGAGCTTGAACACTATAAATTATTGTCCAAACATGGCCAAATCATTTACCATAATGTAGAGCCTAATTCAGTAGGAATTTTAACATGAAAAACACTTTAAAAGGGTCCCACACACCATCACTTGCCTTAAGAAAGCCTTAACTTGAAAAAATTTAAAAAAATAAGGGGGGAAAATTCAAGTCTACTCTCTCACACCATCTTCGAGGCTTTTCTTTGCTATGAAGCTTGCACCATTAGACTCCTATTGACTTGTTCTTTTAGTTGGGATGCTTCATTGGCTAATTAGAGATTGGGGTGAGCTACATGCACCTTACCTATGAGTAAGGTTGTTATGTGATTGAATTGCCAACTTTGAGACCTCATATCTCCTTTGTTTCACGTTCAAATCTCACATAATTTATATTGTTGTAAAGATTGAAAAACAAACCTTTAACTATATATGGCTTGCACACAATGGTAGCCTAAGGCGAGAACACTCAATCTCAAACATTGGAATCCTTAACATGTTTTTTGCAAACATAAAAATTTGATTTTTTTTTTTCTCTAATGGGTTAGCTAATTAAAACAAAATTTTAACCATATGCTCCACAATCTATAAGCATCAATTGGTGTGAATTTGTCAAATTAAAAGTTACACTATACTTTAGTTCAATTGATTAAAATACTCTCATTTGAGTTGTTAAAAGTGTATGAACTTTTCCTTTATTTTCAAAATATACACTCCTCTCCCCTAAATAAAAAAATGTACCACACTTTGGTTTAACTGATTAAAATACCTTTCATTAACATAAATAAATAAATATATATACATACATATATATATATATATATGTACAATAATTCTCTCATTTAAATCTAGCAATTCAAAAAAAATAGATCTAGTGATAAAGAAATATACTACTAGAATACAAAATCAAGCTTAAAAGTAACATTGAAGAACTCATTTGTTGAAAAATCAAGTCAGAACAAGTACACAAAAAAGTTATGTCCAGTTGGAAGTTTTGATTCACAACAACTAAAGAGAAAAGAGAAGAACTTAAAAACTATAATCTCATAGAAAGCATGTGCCACACTACACTACAACAAAAACATGAAAAAGTGATTGAAAAAGTAGTTAAAAAAAGAGGAATGTTAGCTGCAAATTTTAGTTGAAATTTGAATAGTTGCTAAAAGTTTAGTGATTGGGTTACAGTTGCTAACAAGATTAAAATATTAAAATAATGAAAAGTTGTAAAAGCTATAATTTTTTAATAAGAATATTATTTTGTTTAGCATATTTTATTAATTTATTGTAATATTTTTATTAATTTAAATTTATTTTATTTAATATATCATATTAATATAATTTAATATATTATATTAATATATTTATTATTATTATTATTATTATTGTTATTGTTATATTATCTATCTATAATATGTATTAAATTAAATATATTTATTATTACAAATAATAATTATAATATTATATATATTTTTAGTATAAAATGTTCAATCAGAATTAATTCAACTAAAATTCAATTGGACTTTCAGGATTTTATATTTAATATATAATCTAATACTTTTATATTTTATATAATATATAGTTTGATATTAATGTACACAAATACATATATTATTTATTATAATTCGATGATATATTTAAATAATTTAATTCAATATATTTTTAAATATTAACATATATATATTAGTTTTAAAATATTTTATAAATAATCCAATTGATTTTTAATCAGATAAGCCTACAAAAATTGTCAAAAACTGTAACTTGCATCCATTAAGATGGAAATATTATTAAGAAAATACAAACTTTTGTATTTCCATATGAACAGTCAGTTGGAAATTGATTATAAAAAAAATGCTAATGGAAATAGTCGGAAATTCCTTTCGCTTTTGGCTAATATTGTTGTAATAACACCTAGTAGTTGATAAATGATAATTTGTTTAAGGTTTTGTTAAATTTAATAAAACAAAATCTACTCTATTTTTATTTTTATTTTTATTTTTATTTGTACATATTTGAATATAATTTAATGAAAACAACAATGAGAGTGAGAGTAATGGGGAGAAATTATATATTTTAAAAATAGAGAGAATGATCATGTAATTTCAATAAACTCAGTGTAAGTATTTTAGTCAATTGGATTAAAATGGAGTTCAATTTTTGATTTTAGGAAAAGAAAGTATATATTTTAAAAATAAAAAATTCGTATAATTTCAATAAAATTAAAAAATGTGTAATTTATTTTATTTCTTTCCCAATATTTCACCCAATTATTGTGTGGGCTGGCCAATCTTACTCTTAATTAGTTGAATAATGATTATACTATTATTTGCCTTTGATCCTCCTCCTAAAGTGAAGGATGAAGAGTGCTTCAATTAAAGCCTCATCTTTGCAAATTTTTTACGGGATCATCCAATGGTAGTAACAAATTTAAAACACTCTTGTTAGTTCATGGTTAGGTTGCAACATTACAAAACATAAGTAATAATTTTAGAAAGTACGAATTGTAATAAAGTGATAATAATTTTCTTAAGTTAATCCAATGATAATAACAAATTTAAATACTTTTGTAATTTCAAAAAGATAACATTGTAATTCTAAAAAGTATGAGTAATAATTTTGGAAGAAGAATATTTTCATCCTTGCAGACAAAAACGAAGGTCGTTTAGGTCTTTTGAATAATTTGAGATTTTAAAATTTTTAAATATAAATTTTATAAAGTTATGATCCTTAAATATAATTTTTCTTATCCTTTCCATTTGCTCTGCAAAACACAGAAAAATGGGTCTCATCTTTGGGACCCACGAGAATACAAAAACTTTGAAACGGCATCGTAGGTTGCCCCTGTATTCTGTGCTTTTCTAGTGGAAACGGCCAGCTATTCATCCAGCAAAAAGAAATCTTGTCTGAGTATTCCTTTCTTCAACCCACCTAACATTTCAAAGCTTTTGTATTCTCGTGGGTCCCAAAGATGAGGCCCTAATTTCTGTGTTTTTCTAGTGAAAATGAGAAGAAAATTTTGGAACGTAGCAGCAGAGACCAAACGGTGCGTTTTGGCGACGCACTTCATGCAAGGGAGAAGATCTGAACGCATTATTATTCTGTGGCCGTTGAGAATGCAACAGCTGCCATGGTCTCTTGTTTGAGCCTTCTTTTCTTCAACCCACCGTCACGTCTCTCACCCATTTCCGATTTCCATCTTCCCAGCGTTTCAGCAGCGTAACTTGAAGGAGAGCTTGGTTTTGCCTTTCTTTTTTTTTCTTTCCTTCTCTATCTACCTTAACAAACAAAACTTAAAAGCTTTCCCTTCTTCCTGTATACTCTTATCTTTCCAGCGTTTGGTATGTATAAATCTTGACGATATCAGGAAATTATAGGTAAGCTGATCCACTTCCATTCTTTTTCAAGTCAAAAGTTTTGGTTTTGATCTGTTTTTACTATGCGATTTCTTTTTTCTTCCAAAAAGTCGAACAGACGGGAAGCGTCAAATTAATTTACAATTCTTGCAAAGTCGTACTTCTCCCACTGTTTTCTTTTTTCTTTTTTTTTTGGTGGGGGGGGGGGGGAGATTTGGTATCTCCTAGTCCTTTTATGATCAAATTCTTTGTTGTTTTTTCAAAGAAAAAATTTCTAGGTTTGTTTATTAATTTTACCGACTTCTGAAGACAAAGGTGATTATAATCTTTGTTTGTAGCTCCGGCATAGCAAAACTCTATCAATTTGTTCTTTTGTCTCAGTTTTCCTATGATTTACATTAATCACTGTACACTTATGCTTCTAATTCTCATTTTTTGGCACAACTTTCTCTAACAGCGAATAATACGTGGAAAAATTTCAAATATAAAAGTACGATGGAACTTGCTGCTGCTGTTGCTGCAACATTTGCGTTCCAAACGATTAAAAGCACGGTTGGTTGCCTTGTTTCCCAGAATCACAATGTTGATGAGTTGAGGCGAGAAGTTAAGAGACTTATTACTAAAAGAAGTTTTGTCCAACGTTCAATTGAAAGTGCGAGGCGCAGGGGAGAAATAGTTGGAGAAAATGTTATCAGATGGCTACAAATGGCTGATGAAACCATTGATCAAACAGAAGAGTTTCTAGATAAAGTAGAAGGCCGTGCTAGGACGTGGCATAAGCGAAGTAGAAAAGCTAGAAAGCTAAGACAAAATGTCATTGAAATCCAAAGAGAAGGGGAATTTGACAGTATTTCTCACTTTAATCCTTTTCCAAAACTAAATTACGATACCAGTTCTTCAAGAACATCAATATTAAACAAGATCATGGAAATACTGAAAAATCCTTATATCGGCTTGATTGGTGTATATGGTCGAGGTGCAAAAGACACTACTTTAACGAAGGAAGTCGCAGAGAAAGCTAGAAAAGACATGTTATTTGATGTGGTGATTAGGGTAGTTGTAGCGCAAGATCAACAAATAAAGAAGATTGGAAGCCAAGTTGCTAAGGAGATGAGATTGAACTTTGAAGAGAGTAGTCAAAAGGAAACAGAAGATAAAGATAGACTAAAAACTATGTTGATAATTTTGGATGATCTTTGTCAAGAGCTTGACTTACATCAAATGGGAATTCCATTGGGAGATACTCGAAGGTGCAAAATATTACTAACTTCAAGAGATGAAGAAGTCTTATCCAGGATGGATATTGAAACAACCTTCGAACTAAGTCGCAACAAGCAAACCCTAAGCCAGTTTTCCTCAAATCAGGTGAGACTTGCATAAACAATTAATGACGTTTGTTTATTCATCTCATTCATATCGTTTTCTCTTCTAGTTTTTAAAAACAAGAGTTAGGAGCCTTTTTCCGACATTACAGACAAGCAAAAGTTGCTTAAAATGTAATATTTGATTCTTTATCCCATTCTCACAATTTGCTTTTGTCTTCTTGAAACCATTATTTATCTAACTTCCTTCAATATAGCATTTTTTTTTTTTGTGTTTTTAGAACTATTATAAATGCCAATTTCTTTTAATAGCATGTTCATTTCCTTTCTCCCATAGTCTGTGACAAGTCTGTTGTCTTTGGATTTCTTAAATTTATCAGTTACTAAAGACAATGCCAAGTTCTGTGGAGACACGTGTGGGCACACTTGACGAACTTGAGGACTTAGACAAGCCTTCTTCTAACATTGCAGATAAGGCAAAAGTTGCCTATACGGTAACATTTGACTCTAGATGCCATTTCAATCATTTCTTATCTTTTTAAAAATTATTATACATGCCAAGTACTTTTAATAGAATCTTTCACTCCTTTCTCCTACCCTCTTAACAGTCGCGTATTTTTGTTATTCTCTTATTTTATCAACCATTAAAGTCTGAAGTCTAAACACCTATCTGGTCTTGCTTCTAAGGCTCTAACAAGATGGTATGAGTTAAGGCTGCACCGCCAAAAACTGACTTATTGCATCACTCCTTATTTTCTTTTGAAGTAATTTATTGACAATTCAAAAATTTCTCCAACACAAGCCAAAGAGTTGATTTAGTGGTGGAGATAAATATATGATATATAGTTAAGCTTACTATCGTAAATTTGATTCTATTAGGAAGACTGATGGATTGAGATGTGCACAACACTACCTGATCTTAATATACAAAAAAATATTAAAAAAAAAGCAAAAAAAAAAAAAAGAAGAGGAAGAAGAAAACTCTATTTTGGTCCATAAACTTTAAATTTCATCCTCCACACATCTTTTCTTTTAATTTGGTTCTCATATCATTAAAATGCGTCAATGTTGTCCTTGTTTCTCATTTTTATTCAAAATTAAACGCCAAACCTAACAGTACAATGATTTAGCATATTCTTAAGTTGGGGGTTAAATTTTAGATAAAAGAGTTAAAAGGACAGTATTGTATGCATTTTAGCAATGTAATATTTGATTCTTTATCCTATTCCTACCATTTGCTTTTGTCTTTTTGAAACCATTATATATCCTTGTTCCTTTAGTACAACATCTTTCTATCCTTTCTCCCATAGCTTGTGATAAGTCAATTGTCTCTGGTTTTCTCTTATTTATCAGCCACTAGAGGCTGAGCCGAGTTATGTGAAGTCAGGTGTGGTCACCCCTGAGGAACCTGAGGTTTTAGGCAACACCTCTTCTAACATTGCAGATACGGCAAAAGTTGCATACACGGTAACATTTGATTCTCCATCCCATTTCCACGATTTCTTCTGTCTTCATGAAACCATTGTACAATTTGACATATATAGCATCTTTTTGTCATTTCTTCCACAATTTGGTTCAATCATATGTCTTTGGTTTTCTATTATTTATCAGCCACCAAAATCTAAGGGCTCCTTGGACATGTCGGTCCCAGTTAAGAAACTCGAGGTGTTAAGAAAAAGAACAGAAAAGGAACTTGAGGAGGTGGGCCACCCATCTTCAAACATTGCAATTCTTGCAGAAGTTGCATACAAGGTAACATTGATTCTTGATGCCATTTTAATCATTTTCATCTTCTTAAAAGTTATTATATATCCCAAATACTTTTAATAGAATCTTTCATTTCTTACTCCTAAAGTTTGTAACAGTCGCGTGTTTTTGTTTTTCTCTTATTTTATTAACCGTTAAAGTCTGAAGGCTCCTGCTCTTCAGTGTTGAACTTGCACCCGCTCATTTCCCACAGTTATCTCTTCCCTGCTGACTATGAGTTTACCAAAGAAGAATTGATCAGACTATGGATAGCTGAAGGGCTTTTCCAGAAAAATCAAAACCCGAGCTACAGGGTAGAAGACGAGGCTAGTGTCAAGTTTGATTCTTTCGTACGTCAGGAATTAATAGTTCCATCTAGAACTGACCAAGTCGTGGATTTTCATAATCCTAACGTAAAAAAGCCTCTCTATAAATTACACGGATCTGTGGAATCTTCATTTGGTCCTACTATTTCTGATGGTGGATACATTAGAGTCTCTGATGGTAACCTCGATAATGTGCCTGAAGCAATAACGCACTTATGCATTCTTTATAAAAGCTTTGATGATACGAAGTTTAAAACTATAAAAAGATTCAAGTATCTTCGTACTCTCTTCGTACTTCCTGATTATGGGGTTTCTTTCAAAAAGGTTCCTCGTGATCTTTTCTTGAGCCTCAAGAACTTAAGAACATTGAACTTCAGTTGTAGCCATTTGTCTGAATTACCGAGTTCCATTGGGTATTTGAAATCATTACAATATATTGATCTCTCCTACACACCCATTAAGGAGTTGCCTAGTTCGATTGATAGTCTTCACAATTTGCAGACTCTAAAGCTTAGAGGTTGTTTCAATCTAGTTGAGTTACCTCATGGCTTGAAGAAACTCACCAATCTCAGGCATCTTGATCTTGATGTTATTAGACAGTTGCAATCTATGCCACCTGGAATTGGCAACTTAACTAACCTTCAAACTTTGTCAGCATTTCTTGTTGGCAAAGAAGAAGGGTGCAAAATTCGAGAGTTGAAGAATACAATAAATCTTACAGGACCATTTTGCATTTCAAGGCTTGAGAATGTTTTAGACTTGGAGGATGTTAAGGAAGCTGCTTTGATAAATAAGAATTACGTCACTATATTGGAGCTAAGGTGGAATGATAAAAAGGTCGAAAATAGCACTGAGGATGAGAAAATACTTGAACATCTTCGACCCCCTTTATGCCTGCAAGAACTGAGAATACTATACTATGGTGGTTCCAAGCTTCCAACCTGGCTTAGTGATCGATCATATGAATGTCTAGTTAATCTTACTCTCTATAGTTTTAAAAATTGTCGACTCCTTCCATCCATTGGCGAATTACCATCACTCCAGTTTCTACACATCACGAGAATGAATGAGTTAGAGAGAATAGATCAGCTGTTTTGTAGACATGGCAGTGACAATTCACAGGATCATGCCTTTCCTCGTCTACAAAAACTTACCTTTGAAGACATGCCCAAATTGGAAGAGTGGATTGGAGTACAAAGCGGTGATTTCCCAGCCTTACATAATCTCCAATTGAAATATTGCCCCAAACTAAAATCATTTCCTTCACTGTCATGCTTAAGGAAGTCCCTTAAGCGTTTAGAAATGATCTACTGTCAAAATATCATGCCTTTCCTAGATGGAGAAGAGAATGTTTCTCTTGAATTTCTTCACATCAAAAATTGCCCTCAACTTAAAAGATGCTTTGAGAGATCACATGGCCAAGATTGGCGAAAGATAGCACATATTCCCAATATATTGATTGATGATCAAGAAATCTCTGCTCAGTGAGATTGATATGAAGAGAGGACTGATGCTATGGTCTTTTCAACAGGTATTTGTGTTAGGTATATTCGGTATAAGTAGTTCGTTGTCTTTATTTATTTGCATGGAACAGTAAATCGATTCCTCATGCTCATTTTTGGTACACTTAATGAGTACTACCACTTATATATTGCCACATATTCTTTTTTTTTTTTTTACCAAAACCATGTAAACTAGTTTTAAATCATAGTTGAATTGAATCTTAAATTTTGGCCATAATTATTTATTTGTTAAAATATAATTGGCAATAAGTACTAAATTTTTTCATTACGGGAGTTTAATAAATATTTCACTATTCTTTATACAACTTCGTTGACCTAAAGCCGTGGTCTCAGATTTTTGCTAGATTTTGGGCGTGCTTGGTGTGAGTAAAAATAAAATCTGGAAAATAAAGAGGTGAAAAATAAAATTTTATGTAAGTTCAGTTACATTGCCATTTTCTACCTCTTTTTTTTTTCCTTGTATCCATTTCCATTATTAGCAAACACGCTCTTAAGAGTTAAACATTAAATATTAAAACTTTCTAGATATACAAATATTAAATTACATCAATCTCCATAAAATTTGAGCCGATACGAATTATATCCATTAAGAGTTCATCTGTGTTCATTTGTTTCCTACGTTTAACTGAGCTTGTCAACATAAATTTTAATAACGGCAGACAAGCACTTAGGTTTCTAGTTGATATGGTTGGACCAGCATTCCCTTCTTACTTTTCTTCCTATTGTTTTTCTTTTTGTTTACTTTCTCGTGGTAGCTACTTTAAAGGAAGTTAAAGATGAGAAAAATCATGTTCAACCTAGTATCTTATTTCCTGTCTTAGTGAAAATTCACCCATGTTCACTGTTTATAAATTTACGATATTGATCTACCTATTTGTGTTGCTTAAATATGCTAACATGATTTTTTATGCTCTAGGAACAGATATTGAACCATATATTTGTTTTATTAAATTATTGCATATAGGTAACTGTCAGTCTACAAATGACATCAATTCGTTTTGTTTGCCCTCAGGAATGAGTGAAGAAAATGTTTTCTGATGGGTTTGGAGCTCATGGAGAATCAAGGATTGTAATCTTGACTGGTGTTCTATTGCAGGATATGGAAGAACACACACTTGAATTTTGAATATTTGTTAATTAGTGTTTAAGTATGATGTTTAATTTCTAATTTTCTCTTCCATACATTTCAAATTAATTATCTTCTTTTCATATATTCAACTATTGTGAATTATCCATTGTGCTATACATTCTTATTTTTCTAGAAGGGAAAATTACAACAAAAGACCCAAATACTATAAAATTTACAATGAAATACCTTAAAAATTAAAATTATTTTTAAGGACTATTATTATCATCAAGTTTTAGGGAATTTTGGTTACACCATCACACATCATATACTAGAATATGTTAAAACATGTTAAATTAAAAGATCTTGTACTGCTAGCCAAAAACCTTGTTGACAAGGTCTCGGATTTCATAGTATAAAATACAAGATCTTGTCGATAAGATCCTAAACTCTATCTACAAGATGTTATATCAGCCTTTAATTTAACATGGTTTAATGTCAATTTAGTTATAGTATATTTGTTTAACTAGAAGCATCACCAGGTAAGGCGTAAAACATTCATTATCAAGAACTTTCATGCCTTTAGCAAGGGAAATAACCTTCATCAAAGGCCAAAATCATGAAATTTTAACCATATAGACCATATGACCTTACCAATATCATCCTCCATCCATAACATACTTAATGGATCAGAAACATCATAAGGAAGCATGGAAGTTGAGCCTAAGGTCAAGTATCACAAGTTAACATAAGTGCATCTTTCCATGCTATTCACATTTTTCCTTAAGTTTCAACACTTAGTTTTGGCCACATAGGATCCATCTTGAGCCATAAGGGTCCAATCCTCAGTTTTTCTTTTCCTTGATTCATTTTCATCATAAAAAAGTTTGTTCATATTCATTTTAGTGTGTTTACTCCAAGGAATACACAAAATCTTCATAGGACCTAAATTGACAGCATGCTTATAAACTTTGCCCTAATTTCAAAAATTCATAACTAATTCTAAAAAAATCAAAATCAAGCATATGATAG
Source organism: Erythrophleum ivorense (assembly GCA_026724425.1). NCBI lineage: Eukaryota > Viridiplantae > Streptophyta > Magnoliopsida > Fabales > Fabaceae > Erythrophleum > Erythrophleum ivorense. The sequence goes on from JAIUCV010000002.1 coordinate 38,051,011, forward strand.
CTTTCTGGAAAGTTCTAGATGTTAGCTAATGTCTAAAAATATTCTAGATCAAACAGTAGCATTTAGCTGATGGAAAGCAATAAAACAATATATCAGGTCTGGGTGGGGTCCTACAGCTGAACTAGAATTTCAAAAATTCATATCTCTCTCTACATAAGTCCAAATGAGGTACTCTTAGTGGTTGTGGAAACTTATGAGGCCAACTACATGTCTCTAAAATTTCATAAGTATTAGACTTTATTTGGCCTTCCAAAAACATCGAAAACCAGTCTATCCAGAAGCAGTATCATAACAGTTTCTGCATGATTTGTCTAATTTTAAAAAATCATAAATTATTCCACAGAGCTCTAAAAATTTTACTCTTTGACTTTGTTAAACATTCTCAATAAGATCTATATGATTGTCAAATTTTATGCTCAAACTCGTTCACTTGCTCTAGTTTTGGTTCAGGTGCAAACAATAACTTAGTTTTGTCCCATAATGGGGTCAAATTGCACCAAATAGCCTTTCAAACATACCATGATCATTTGAGCATGTCCAAAAGCATAAACACAACATGTAGAAACACCCTAAATCATTCAAATCATCATGGAGCTCAAATTCATCATCCCACATGTATAAATACACATAAATATGGCTCAAAGATGTCAAAATTATTCATTTTCATACATTTGGCTCCACATTCATTACATATAACATATTCTAATACTTTTGCACATGCTCAAAGGTTTACAACTCATAATTAACCTATGCATACATACTTTGACATCAATTTACATCAAAATTTATACTATTGTCAAAGTATCATCCCTCATACTCCATGGCTCCCATTCTTTGCTCCTTGGATTTCACCTAAACAAAGTTAGATGAAAAGTGGGGAGAGTGAGATTCAAAGAATCTCAATAGCTCTTTCGCCCTTCAAGTAAAGATACATGGCATATTATCATATTAAAAAATACAAGCATGCACAAAAAGCTTCCAAGAATTGAACATAAACATGTTTTCAAGATCACATAAACATGTTAATATCAAAATCAAGCTCTAAGAACTTTTGGTTTAACCTCACCCAATTATTTAAAACTTTTGGATTAGCTTCAACCATTTTCTAGAGACTTTTGACTTAGCCTCACTCATTCCAAGAGACTCTTGGTCTTGTCTCACCTATTTTTAAGGACTTTTAGCTTCACTTCACCCATTTCAAAGGGCTTTTGGCATCACCTCACTCATTAAGAGCAAAGTCACATTTCAAACACAACTCAAGAAACATAAAGGTACCATAATATCAAACCAATAGCTAGAAACATGTTTCATGATTCAAACATCCATACAAACATTCAATGACAATCCAAAAACCAAGAAATGCATATAAGAAATGATGGAGAGCTATCTTTTCAAGAAAGCACCAAGTTTCTCTTTGATTTCTAACTTCTCTTCTCTCAGCCTCACAAGCATACTTGGGAGAGACTTGATTTGCTTGGCCTAGACATATTAAACAACATACAAAGGTATCAATGAAACCATCTCTACCCTTACACAAGCCTTATACAAGCTACTTCTAACTTTAGGCATCCATATGGTTCCATATAGTAGCATAATAAAGCAACTCACACAATTCATTATCTTGGCTCCAATTTTTCACTCAATCTAAATCACATGACTCCATTTAAACTCATTAGAGTTATACCAAACTCAAATCAAGGAGCCTAACACCAAGTTGCTTCTTTATGCGCAATGGAACCCAAATTTTCACTTTTCAAGATATGGTTTCTAAATTCAAACTAATGGTTTCTTTAGTGTTTATTATTCATATCTAGATCATTTCAATCTTTGGAATAAAAGAAAACTCTCCCTAGGCGCATTTTCCCCCTTTGGCCGAGACATGTACACATAAAGGAGCTCATGGAGTTTTCTTAGTTTTCCTAGGGAATTTGATATCCATAAAGCTTCCTAGATATCTTGAGAACTCACACATGGTTTTACGCAATCTAAACTATCACTAAAAAGCTCTATAAATCCCTAAGTGCAATTCAAACCTTAATTTTCACAACTTGTTATCTATGGCCTCTCATGGCTTTCTTTTTGCATAATCTTACTCTTCACACTTATAAACACTTGTTTCCATTAAATTTTCATCAAACAAAAGCTTTCTTCTTACTCTCTCTCTCTCTCTCTCTCTATAAGCTAAATTAGGGAAGAAGAAGAAGACCAAGGAAATGGCAATATCATGGCTTACCCCATACCTCATTTGAAAGCTTGTTAAATGGTGATTCTTGTACCATAGTTGTTTACTTCAAACTTTCACTTTTCCTAAAGAAGTCAGCTATCAAACTCCTCCTTTTAAGAATCTAAAACCATCAAGAGAAAGAGAATGAAGAGAGGAGAAAGTTTCATAACTAGCTTATTGCAAAATTTCATGTATTTTTATACCTTTTTACCTCTGTTTCCTTTCTCTCTCCTCCATCTCTCTTAGACGCCATGGCTAGTCTGTTTCTGAGCTCAGGTGTCATTTTGGAAGGGTGGAAAAGCTGATTTGATTCTATTCAAAGGTGGAGGAAGATTTTTATAACAATTCCCATAATAACGATTACGTCCCTCTATTTTTGTTCCTTCGTTTAGGTTCGTTTTAGTTCCTTTTTTAGAACTGTCTTTTTCATATAAAAATTTAGATCCTCTAGTTTAATAAAAACATTATCTTCCAATTTATGGAGTTTGGAACCATCCTGAATCATCCGGTCAAAGTTTTGGTTAACTTTTTGTTGAAAACGCATACCGAGAAAGTTTAAACTATTGTGATGGTTCCCATAGTTTTTAGGGCCTTTGAGAACCTTGGAACATTTAATTTTTTCATTTAAAACTCCCTTCTTTAAGTTTTCTCAAAGTTGTCTAAAATTACAAAAATGCCATTGGCTTATGCAACTCTCTATTTGCCCATTTTGGCTCCGATTCTGGGTTATCTTGAAGCTCTTAACTACATTTTTAGATATTCTAATTAACAGCCATATCTCAAAGTCTCATTTCACTTTACTATGGGGTCTTCATTCATTAATCAAACAATTTCGATTTCGGTTTCTTGTAGTTCTTACTGACTTCTGCTAAGCCTGTGACCCCTGTAAGTAATTCATTCCACTCCTTAGGAATAATTCTGGATTTCTGAATCATAAAATATTATAATTTTACTACCAATTTTAGGAGATTTACTATCGGGTGTAGAAAAGTACTAAAGTTTCTTACACCCAATAATAATTCCCCTTAAACTGGTAATAAAATCCCCTAAAACTTCATGGTAATGATGGTCCTTAATGGTAATTTTAATTTTTAAGATCTTTCATTTTAAATTTTATGGCATCTAGCTCCTTGGTTGTAATTTTCCCTTTCTAAAAGTTCTTGTGGAGTACTTGTTGGAACAAAAAACCAATAAACATAGAATAAAAAAATTACCTATTCTTGATGTAGAAGAAGTGAATATTTAGTAATTTAATTTCACACGGAATTGTAGAATCACAATTTTGGATTCATAATGATTTCTATAATCAAAAACACTCAAAAGGAGATAATTAATTTTTTGTTAGAAAATCAAAGTTTCACAATTCTGTTCTATTTTTTCTTGTAGTTTCTTTTTTAACGATAACCACACTATATTTCAAAAAATTGGATATTATTATGTAAAAAAACAGTTGTCAGTTTTTCCCTAAAAAAATGAATTATTTGAATTATCTCAAATTTAATCTTGAGAGTTCTCAAGTTTTTTTTTTTAAATATTATTGCTATGTAGCCCCTCGTATTAAATTTTTTCATATTTCATAAAATTCTCAGACTTTGTGCTTTATAAAAAGACCTAAAGATCAAGTTTTTTATTCAAACCACATTGTGGGATCATTTTTCTCCTTTTTAAGCTTGTTGATTTCCTAAAATTTAATTACTTGATTTAGTTGCTCATTTTTTGCTTAAATTAGTCTTAGAAGACAACTTTGTTTTTGAGAAATGAGGAAGAAATATCCATATAAATGTGTAGGTGTACCAACATATTTCCAAAATAATTTTTAAAAGCTTGTATTATGTTGGAAGAAATTTCACATTTAAATGAGCAATCAAGCTTCTTAATCATGAAATCCTTAGAATACAAGGGGTTGAATTAGATTACAATTCTTTTTTTGGGGGGGTCAAATTAGAGTATAGAAAAAATGCTCTTTTTGTAACATGCAAATTTAAACATGTTATAAACACCAAAGGACTTAAGTAATGGCCTAATCCTTAAGGGTTGAGCTGAACTTAGGCCCAAATACATTAGGTTTGTGAATCTTCAAGTTTTGTGTATCAATTTCAAGTAGACGTGGCATGAGATTTACTCATTTAGATACGCTCTTTGATTACAAATCTTTTGAAGTATAGATTCATTGAAAATGCACTTAAAAGTGCGCATTGTCCATCCAAATAGAGGTAGTTTCCATATTAATAAAAGAGAAAGAAAAATGAGTACTCTTCAAATACTTCAGCAAGTTCTCACTTCAAAGAATTCTAACTCTACACTCTCCCAGGGAGTATTCACCTAAGATCCTTTTCATTTACCCTATGCTCTCTTCCTTTGGCTTGTTAATCTCTTCCACTTTTTGGGCGATTTCTTCCATAAGTATTTCAATGGGCATGATAACGTCCAACTTGATGCCATAGCCCACAGAGGTCCCATCACATCCTAAAACAAGGAGTGTGACCGGCATGGAAGGTAAACACTCTACCCTCTATAAGACTAGTAAAACAAGAACCTAAACCAAAAGTTCATTAGGAATACATGATGTTCTGATTCCTGATAATAAAACTAATCAAAACAAACGCACTTAATACTTATATTTTTCATTAGTGATTACATAGACTTTTGTAGAAATTTTGGCAGAGTCTCTCCTGAAACTTAGACCTCTCAAAATTTCTACAATCAATCAACCAATACAGATACATCCAAAAAAATAATGTCTAATATCATTCTAAATCAATGTACGTTATTATCTAGGGGTTGAGGACCCTATCTATGATTCAATGGAGCAATACACTTACTACAGTGAAAATCAATCACATAATTACAATCAAAACATGCCCTCACTAGATACATGCAAGGCTCATCAAAATAAGGATACGCTACAATCCTAGGCCATGGGGGATGGGTCAAAATTGACTCTACTATCTGAAAAAATGATAGAAATGAATGGAGCGAGTCAATTACTCAATGAGTAAACAATGCTAACTATAAAATATAGGAATCATTTCACATTATAGTACTTTTCTAAAAAAGACAATCCCTCAATTGAAATTTTTAAGATAGTAGTTAGTAAACTTTTTTTTGTTACCAAAACCATTTATCAATCTAGTTAGAGCATCTAATCAATACTAACTAATTAAACGCAAAGCACACAGCTCGCAAGGGTAAGTAACATAGACGCAGAGCAACCTGCTCGTGACAATCAGAATAAATCCACATATGGTGGCCAACCACACGGGGCTAGCAACACCCCTACTAGCAGGGTACATATCACAATGCACCATGGCTAACCTCTTTTACAGTTAGCTGCAAGGTTCCAACACAGATAGCTCCCACAAGAAAAAATCAACTGATAAATATATACTCGAAATGAGTCAAGATTCGCATCTTTGCATACATATCATCAGAAAATAAAACAGAGTGCCTCACTAATATTCCAGTCCACAACAATATCAACATGATTTATTTTTTTATTTTTTTTCCATAATAAACAGAAAGGGGTTCCCAATATCAACATGTAAATATACATAATTAGTATATAGTTAGCATTATTTACCCATCTTTCAAGATGACACAAAAGATTTCTCTATAGTATCCTCTGCTCACTCCTTAACTATGACGTATTCTCCTAAATATCCTATAACATCAATTCACAAGGTTTTAGAGTTTAAATGACCTCAAGTTGCCACATAAGTAAACTTATCTTATTTACACCAAAAATTTCAATATTCCATAAGTTTGAGGTACAGACAAAAAAAAAGGGCAAAGATAAGTTATACATTTCATGTGGCCAAATATCACCCCTCCCTACAAACAAGAAATTAACCACGTGACAGTCCATATCAACATCTAGTATAATTTATTTGAATAAGATTCTTGAAAGGAAAGGAAAGGAAAAGAGTGTAAGATGAAAGTTTACTTATTATTATTATTATTATTCAAAACTGAAATTATATTAGGTAACACAATTCCTACAGAAGAGACAATTTCCAAACTATATTGCAACAAACTCGTATAGTCAAAGATGCAACATTTTAATTGCTAAAGATTTCAACATAAAAAGGATAAAAATGAAACTATGGTTTTATTAGATTCCACTAACTTCTTATTCTCCATTCCCACTAGCATACCATATATATATATATATATATATATTTCCAAATGACTAATTCCACACCCCCTTCAATTTCATACATTCTAGCAACACACCCAAAATATATGGCAGTAGGGCATTCACAGATGTAGGTATGAGGATGGAAGAAATAAATCTACAAGGAAGAACTACCTACCTAGACAGAGCTTGAATTCAAACCCTAAAATGTGGCTCTCTTCCTTGGCTCCTCAAGATAACATTCATAAAAAAAGCCCTATAAACCATTGGCTTTGCATCAAATAATTGGAGAACCAAGAAAGATGAGGAGCAAGCATATAGAACGGAAACTTAAATCATTTGAAAGGATGAAGCAATGCATAAATGGTGGCAAAGGAATCAAGAGAGATTTACGGTATTTCCAATAACTAGCTTAACACAATCCAAACCTAAATAAACTAACCTTCCACAAAGGAAGATGGCTGCCAAAGTGAGTTAGAAAAACACAACAACTAATTGCCAAACAACACACAGAAGTAAGAGCCAAAACAGAACCATGAATCCTAACTGAAACAAGGAAGATGGCTAGTAGCTTTCTGATGATTAGCTGGTGAGCTAGAATGGCAAACCAAGAAGGAAAGAAATTAGCACAACTAGACAGAAAATCTATGAGAGAAAAGAGGGAATATTCTGAGCAATCATAATCAAATGAAAGATGGAATTAAAATGCACCAAAATAACACCCAAAAGTCAAACTTCAATGCTAAAAGAAAATAGCTTCTGCACAACCAGAAATGGCAACCAAGAGGCAACAATATGGCACGATTTATACAGTAATTCTCATGCTAAAATAGAGTAAGAAGAGAGAAATCAAGTTGTAGTGTTAATGGAGGTACAAGGCATCAATTTTCTTTTCTTTTTTGGTCACCTACTACTCTACTTCTGGTGCTGAAAAGAGGTTAGTTATTTGTAGCAGAAGATTAAGGGGGGAAAAGACAAAAAAAAAAAAAAAATCCTAAGTCTTACAAATGAGGGTATTTTCGGTGTAACGAATGGTAAATTGTAAAATGACAAAATGAGCCGTATAAAAGCAGGTCCCCTGAAATGAGCTAGATAATATCCCCAAATATTTGGGTAGTGTCCTAGGCTCCTAAAAATAATAATCCTAGGCTTAGACAAAAAGAAAAATGGAGCTAGGATAGCGAAGTAAAATTATGACAAAAATTAATGAAACACTGTGTCATTTTCATAAATACATGTAAATTTTGGAAAAACTCATAGGAGGGCTTTTTAAATAAAAAATTTGAGTCACCCAGGGTTCTCAGAGGCCCTAAAAACTATGAGAAGCCTCGAGATAGTTAAACCCCCCCTTCGATGTACGTTTTCCAACAACAATGAACCTGAATTTTGATAGATTCGTTCGGGAAAGTTTTAGCTCCAAATTGAATGATTCCAAAAATAGTTTATTAAACTAAGAACCTAAATTTTATAATGGAAAATAAGGTTCTCAAAAAGGAGATAAAACAAAACCAAAACAAAATTATCATTACAGAATGACGAAATTGAAATTTTTGAAAAAGCAGCTTCTTGAACATTCTATAACTTTCACGCCACTTCCTCCACCGTCTTTAAGTCAACACCTTCTACCTAAAAACTAAAAAAGAAGCAGAACTCTTAGGTGCAACAAGAGAAGGAGAAGAAGGAGGAATAAACTAAAGAAAAGATAAGGAAATCTAAGAAATTTTATACTCTTTCTTCTTCCAATCTTGCTCCTTTCCTTCCATGCTCTCTTTCTATGGTTTATTTGAATGAATTGGTTCTATTTTGAGTCAAGAACAAGGGGGAGCAGTTCGAATTACTTGAAAAGAGGCAAACCAAGAAGAAAGACTTTTGAAATTAAGCATGAGTCCAAGGTAGTTTCCTATCTTTGTTGCTTCTTCTCCTTGCTCTTCCTTTTGTGCAATTTCGGCCAAGAACAAAACCATATGGGGAAGGGATTTTCCGCTCAAAAATAAGAAAGGAACTAGGGTTTTAGACCATAAGAAAGTGGAATATGCCAAGAATTTGCAAGAAAAACCAATGGAAATTGATTTAGAAAAGTGTAGAGCTCTTAGGGTTTTGTAAAATTTGATTTAGTACATGAATTTCCTAGGCTTTGTAAGTATTCCATTTAGCTTCTAAGACCTCTAGAAAGCCTCCCAAGTAGCTCTCCTATCAAAGAAAAATCAAAAGCTCTTTGAACCCTAATTCTTGAAAAGTGTCTCGACCTAGGCTAGTTAATTAGATTAAGGAGTGTTTTAATTTGTTATAACCTTGGTTTGGGACTTTATATGGTGGGAGAAGATAAGAGGAAGCCTTGGAAAAAATTTAAGAGCCATGGTTTAGGAGATAGAGCAATGGTTTCCATAATGGAGCCTTATGAAGCAACACATGTCTAGACTTGTGCAAGTAAGTGTCTGATGGCTTCAAGGACTTTATATAAGGTCAAGAGGCCTAGAAATGAAAAGAGAATGGAGCGTAGAGTTTAAATTATAAGGTTTGCTTCAATAAGCCATTTATGGAACCATTATGTAACCTATGAAACTAATTGTATTCTTAAGAGTATGTCTGGTGTCTTGGCTTACTTTAAGAGTGTAATTTGGTACTATTTATGATGTTTAGGCCAAGAGAACACTAACCCACCTAGGTGTACTTGTAGAACCAAGAAAGGGAAGGAGAAAGCCTAAGAAAAGCTTGCATAAGTTCAAGGTAGCTCTCCACCTTATTCTCTTTACATCTTGGTTGTATATATGTCATTGTGTGCATGTGTATGCTTTTGTGATTTGAGAACATACCACTTGATACTTTGATGCTGCGGCACACTATGGACATTTGAAAAGTTCAACAAAAACGCAAGATATGTAGCTCTTTTGGGGCCAAGACAAGTCCAATAATACTCAGCAAGCCATGTCAAATCAAACAACAAACATAAGATGGGTTTATTAAAACGACAAACCCTGAGCAGAGCAAGATGTCAAAATTTGCCAAATTGTAGTCAAATCAAAGCATCACAAAGAATTTAATCCTCATACGAGACCATGCAGCGAAGCATACTAAGGGTGTCCAAGAAAATTTCCAAGCGCAAGGATAGTAAAGTAGCCCAAATTTAGCTAGAACACAGCAAGTAGGCAAGGCTTGATTAAAAACTTAGAACCCACAGCCAGAATACATTAAAGTAACCGCCACACCCGAAAATGCGATTGCGGCAAAGAAAAATCGATTTTCTCAAGTGAAATAGAAAAATGAAATCAAAATTGAAGTAAGATTAGGTAAGGTAAGGGTTCAGGAGTCGCCACCAAAATTTTGATTTTTCAAAAGGCAAAACTTTGAAAAAACTTTTTTATTTGGAAAATGGTCTACAAACCAGAAAATGGATCCAGGAATCGATTGTGAGTAGGGAAGATGTTAGACACCCCACTACACCCGTTACTAAGAACGGTTACCCTAAGTCAGTTATGCAAAAATAAAATGGCCTAAATTCTATTTTAACTCTCCCTAACAAATCACATGTAAAATAGGAATAAAGAAATTAAAGAAAAGTAGAAAAAGAAAGGAAATCAATTTTAAAATAAAACATAAAGAAATTCAAGAATAAGAACGAAATTAAAAAAATGTTATTTACAAGGGCGGACTTGACCTAGGATGAAAGCCTAGGGCCTACGTACTCTTCAGGAGGGATCAAAATTCACGTAGTTCGACTAGAGATTTGTTTTGTTTTGTTTTGTTTTGTTATATTTTTTTTTTGTATTTTTTTGTTGTTTTTTTTCTTTGTTCTTATTTTTTAATGTTGTTTTTTTTTGTTTGTTTTTTTTATTCTTAAATTTGGTTTGGTTTTTGTTTGATTTTTTTCTTTTTATTATATTTTTTTATTTTTGGTTTTTTATTTTTTTTATTTTTTATTATTATTATTTTTTTGAAAAGACGAAGAAAATGAAATCTACATTTCCTTTTAACAAATAAAACGACTTTGAAATGGATTGATTTGATTTAATTTACTAAAAGTAAACGCAATTTTACTTTCTTTATATTTTCAATATTTTTCTCTTTTCTTTTAATTTCCCACTTTCCCCTTCTATGTTTCTTTTTTTGTTTCATATTTTCTTTGTTTTGTTTCGTTTCTCTTTTTTTTTTTATTCATAAATTTCATTCTTCTTTCTTTTTCCTTTTTTGTTCATCTTCATTTTGTTTGGTTTACTTTTATATTTTGTTTGATTTTTATTTTATTTCCTTATATTTTTTTATTCCTTGTGTTTTTTCTTTTTTCTTTTACTACCTTTTATTTTTTGTTTTGTTCCTTCTTTCTTTTTTATTTATTACTATTATTTTTGTTTTCTTTATTTTGTTTTTTTTTATTTTTTTGTTTTTGTTTTGTTCTTCTTTTTTTTTTGGATTAATTGGTTATAAAAATTTTGCTTTATTCTTTCGTTTGTTTTTTTTTTCTCTTTTTTTTGGTTGACATCACCCTTCTTTTTAGGTAAACCTTTTTCTCTCTTCTTTTTTTTTCTTACTATTATTATTTTTGTTTTTGTTTCATTCCCTCTTTTTTCAAAAATGTTGTCTTTGCTTTCTATTCTATTTGGTGGAATTTTAGGTGATTCACTCTCTTTTTTTTTGTTGATTTTTCTTAATTTGTTGGTTTGTTTGTTCATTTGTTACTTTTTTTTAATTTTAAAGATTAATTCTAAAAAAATCAAATTACCATTTTCCAAGTTCAACATCATTTCTACCGAAAACATTCTTTTCTTACTCTTTGCTTTTTCCTCTTTCCAGAATTTTTGTTTATTATTTTTTTTTTTGGCCATTGAAGCCCAAAATGTCAAAAATATAAATTTGAAGCCCAAGAAGTACCAAGGAGGCTTAATTGCCACACTTGGCTTTTGGGTTTGTCTATATATACTTGAGGGGACAAAAAATCCCACACGGTGACCTAACGCGAAAGTTAAAAAAATAAATAAAAATAAATAATAAAAATAAAAATAAAAGCAAACCAAAATATTAATTTGCAAGTGTGTGCTGAGTGTTTAAACATACCTACTACATCATTCTTGAACCAATTTACAAGAGTGGAAAGATAGAAGGTAAAAACAAAAAACAAAATAACAAAATATACAATGTACAACCTGATTCTAACTGCTTCTCACTCTTTCCTTCCCTCGGTGTCAGGAAGTGAACGCTTCTTCCTTCCCTTTGTATTAAGGAATAACCAGTCCGCATGTGTTGGACGTTTAAATTCCTCTCAAACGGAGAAACCCAACAAATTCAAACATTAAGTAAACAGGTAAAGGAGTAGCAAATAAATTTTGAATACCCAATGAACAAAAAGGGGAAGGTCCCATATTTTAACTAGCTAAGGTATCTAAAACCCAAAATTTCATACAAGAGGTAGAATAAGACACAGATTCATATCCAGTTTTCATAGCGGTATGCCTAGCAATGTCACACAACAGGGAAAATAAGCAACCAATCAACCAGACTACCTGTGTTTATCATGGAAGGTCCAACGTACAACTCTATGCACACAAATGACAACATCTTAATTGCATATTTTGTGCAAGAAAACAAAACCGAAATCAAAAAACATGTTCAACTCAGCAGTATGACTAGCAGCAGCCCTTAATCAAAGCTATCCTTATTTTCATACAGAGGCAAACTCATATACACAGGGCCATTCATAATCCTCGAAGATTCTAACTCGGACCTCAGATTCAGAAGCCTCACAGAAATTCATTCAAAGACTCTATCATCAGAGGTTGTTTATTAAACAGTAACCTTAAGCAATTAAGTAATTCAGTCCCAATATCCTAACCTGACAACCAAAATGAACTCGCCCTTACTAATGCAACATAGAACATGTCAATGTGTTTACAACAATGGGAAACAGGATCATGCAACAAAAGAGGGAATGAACAAAAACTGATTATCCAGAAAACTCGAGTGATCGACACCCAATAGGCAATGACCCAAATCGTATTTAGGACACGAAGTCCTCTAAATTCAAGACCCAGAATCAAAGCACACCTATATCCTAGAATCTCGGGATGAATAAAAAAAATGAAGAGGAAGTATACCTTCGGAGTTTAGAGAGTCGAATGAAGTTCTCCTTAAATCGAAATGTTGCTGCTACCCATTCTCAATTCGATTTTCTTCCGATTGTTGTCTTTTCTTTACCCTCCTCCGAAAACTTTTGATTTTCTGGTTTGCTTCCCCTCGGCTGCCTTCGATCGCCTTCCGAAAAGAAAACCCCCTCCTTTTCTCAACTTCCCCGCTCGATTTTTCTCTCGGAAAAACCCCTTCTCCCTCAGCGTCCTTTAACCCTCCGAAAACTTTTCGATTTCTTCTTCCTTGAAAAACCCCTCTAGAAATTTTCTCGGTACCCACTCTGCCTCTTCAAAACCAGAAATCCTCTTTCTCTCCCCCAATTCTCTCTCGAAAAAAAAAACTCCCCCCTCTAGAAAAACTCCTCCTTTATTTATAGTGAATCCGAGAGTGGCCCTCACTCTCGCTCGCGCACCACAGCGCCTGCTCCACGTACGGGTTCTCCTTGCATTTCTCTGCTCCACCAATTTTCAGTGCCAGCACTCACCTCTCGTACAACTCCATTCGAAATGCTTGCGGGAGAGAGCCAGAGCAGAGGGGGGGACCCGTAGCGTTTAGGGTTTTTTGTCTCCTTCAGGTTTATTTCCTTTCGGGTTTATGGGTTCTCATTCGGGCTACAGAAGCTGGAGGTCCAGAAACAGGCCTACTCTCTTTGGGCTTTCTTCCTTCATTTTTTTTTTATTTCTAGCCCAATTCAGCTGGGGGTCCAGAAATAGGCCTACTCCCTTTGGGCTTTCTTCCTTCTTTTCTTTGTTTTTTTTTTTGTTTTGATTTGGGCTCTCTTAAATTATGTTTCAAAATTTTAACCCCCTTTTTTTTGTATATATTTTTTCTCTCTTTCTTCTTTTTTTGTAGTGCCCTTTTAATGATTTTTTTTATTTATTTTTAATTATTTTTAGTATTTTTTTATGATTTTGAATTAACTTGCTTTTAATCTTTTCTCTTTTTTTCTTTGTGGGTTTTTTACTTTTTTTTTCTTTTTAATTCATTTCTTTCTTTCTCTCTCTTTTTTTTAGTCTCTTTTGATTTTTATTTTGATTTTTATTTTCTTTAATTCCATTTATTTTAAACTTTTGTTACTCCCTTTTTGATTTTTTTTTATTTTAACTTTGGATTAATTGGCTTTTATTTTATTTTATTTTTAATTATATTTTTAGGTTCTTTCTCCTTTGATTTTTTTTTTTATTTTTTATTTTTTATTATTTTAATTTTATTATTATTTGGAGTATGCTTAGACAAAATACGGTGTTCACAGTAACAATTGATCAACTCTTAACCTTCAAACAAACAGCCATGGTGTTATCCAAACGAAATCTCCACGAAAGGTCAGATTAGACAGCAAAAAAGGAATTGCGAATTAGAACCTATAGAAGCAGCAAATTAAATTTTACCCGTAATTCAGATCATTCAATTCAAGGTGTTGCATTTAATGTTATCTATGTGAAGAGAATAAGCAACCCTTTACATAAGAGCACTGTCACAGCAAATATCAGCAGTGGAAAGAATTTGAGTTTGAAGGTATGGAAGACAAAATTAGAGCCAGAACTCGGAAGCACCTCGAAAAGAAAAGAGTATGGAGTTACCTGCTTAGTGCCTCACCGTTCTTGCTCAATTTCTCCTTCTCCCAATGAGCCGCCTCTCTGCTCTCCTCACTCTTCTTTAGCCTCTCTCTGATTTCTCCTTCTTTTTTGTCCCTTCTTCTGCGTTTATTCTTTCGTGCAATTTCTCTCAGAGCTCTCTTCTTCTTTCGGTTTTCTCCCCTCTCTCTTCGTTCTCTGTTCATAACTTTCTTATACAGCAAAAAGCCACAAACCGTAGTGATAAAAAGCGGACATGGTGGGATTTTGGTTGGGGAAAAATCGGATTTCAGAGGTGCAGATCGTCCTTCCTCTGCCATGGCGAAACGGATTCACTGTACACTGCTCTCTGCTCCTTGTGCTCGTATCTTCCCGCTCTGCCCTCGTTTGGTTCCTTCTTTTTTTCTTTTCTATTTTTTATCTTATTTTATTTATTTATTTATTTATTTCAATTTTTTAATTTTTTTTAATCTTTAAAAAAAATTATTATAAATTGGACGCAAGATGCTCAACCTAATTAACATAATCTAAGCTTAAAACAAAAACCCAAAGGAATACTATAGGCCTTGTCTAAAAAATTAAAAAGAAATCTCCCTAAAGGTTAAGTAAGTTTTTTTATTTATTTATTATTTTTTGTGATTTCTTTAACTTACTTTTCTTATAAAAAAATCCTAGATAAAATATGATATTCATAGATAGCATGAAGGAAAAAAAAAAGAAAATAAATTAATTTTTAAAACTAATTTTGAAGGTAAAACTTTGGGAAAAAAAATCTTTGTTAAAGAAAAAGATAAAATGGTAGTCTACAAACTAAGTTTAAAAGTCAATTATGCATAAAGAAAGTATTAAACACTCTATAACACCCATTTTTAAAAGTAATTACTTTAAGTTAATTATGCAAAATAAATACACCTGTACTATTATTATGATTACTTGAATCAAAACATAAGCAAAAAGAAAAAGAAAAATTAGAAAAGAAAATTAAGTAAAAGAAAATAAAATGAAAAAATGAAATATTTACAAAAACAAATTTCACATATAATGAGAGCTTAGAGTTTCCATATTTGAGATAGGCCTCAAAGTCCTCATAATACAAATGTAAGAAAATAGTAATTATTGATTGGTGATTGTAAATTATTTTTATGAAAAAAGAAATAAACTTAAAACTAACTTTGATTTCACAAACAAAATAGTTGGAAGATTGGTTAATGTATTTTAATTTATGAAATTAAATCAATCCCACTTTCTTATTGTATTTCTCTTTCCTTTTTCAATTTTTTGAACTTTTAAAAATAAATTTTTTTTATCTGTATTAATTTTAGAAAAATACAAAAAATGTGTCACTTAGTATGGAACTTTTATTTAAATTGTGATAAGAGTAAGAAAATGGAAATTAATCTAATTTCACAAATAAAAAGAACTTAAAGTTAGGTTGGTATGTTTTAATTTATGAATACTAAATGAATTTTACTTTCCTGCTCTCGTCACATAATATCCTTTCTATTTTTTTATTTTTCATATTTTTGAAAATATATTTTTTGTATTTTTTATTTTTGCAATAATGATTTAACTAAAATGTAATTATGCAATCTAACTAGCATTAGTAGTCACAGAAATTTAAAAGTCTCATTCATCTATCAGTTAACATCTTATACATCTACAAAGATTTACAATTCTCGAGTGACAAATTCTAAAAAATAAATAAATAAATAAAATAGAACAGAATAAAATCAAACACAGGTTCAATGTGAGTGTGTAACTATTTCCAGTGAATCACCATCATATCTCAATATTATGTTACAAGTATGAAGCAAATGAAAAAGAAACCAGTGAAACCATTGTTTTTAAAAGTACATTTTAAAATGTAGAAACATCCGATTTCACTAGTTTAGGTGGTCATTTTTTGTTACAATGCTTGCAAACTCGAGGTCTGATACCATGTGTAAGCCACATCTTGTAACTGAAACCCAACAAATTCAGCAAATTTTGCACTTGAGCAACTTAGAGCTCGGCATATCTTCTCGATACCATCCATAAACAACTGGGGATCCTCTTGACTATCTGTCCCAGAATAAATGGGAGGCTTTAATTTTAAAAACTGGGAGAGGGTTACTAGGACCTCTCTCTCCTCCCTAATCACCTGAGGCCCGACCGGTCTTGGCTGAACTGGTGGTGCAATTTCCTCCACAGGCGGTGGAGGCTCTACCCGGTCCGCAGGTGAGGCCTGCCTAGGGGGCCGAATAGTTCCTCGACCCCTACCCCGACCTCGACCACGGCCTCTGACAGGTGGAGTAGTTTGTTGGGCTGATGCACTTGCAGAAGCCTCATCTACAGCCTCATCCACAGCTGCTAATCTATTGACTGAACGAATTTTGGGAGGCATCTCTACACACTACAAGAAGAAATATGATCATCATTCAAATCATTCTCCAGATTAAAGTGACATTTAACAAAACAATAGACTTGAAGGAATGACTTAGGACATCCTATAAGGTTTTCAGTGACACCCCAAGTATAGTTACGCCCGGGTTCATAACCATAATTGAGATTCCACTGAAAACTCTTGCTCCACAGGACCACAGAAAGACCTAAGCTCTGATACCAAACTGTCACATCCCAAAATTTAAGAATTCTGACGCAGAAGCGGAAACATAAAGAAAATACTTATGGGCATCAATTTGAATCATGTAAAACATACAAGCTTTTCTTTAAAAGACATTTGTAGAAATTTCGGCAGAGTCTCCTCTATAACGTAGACCTCCCAATATTTCTACAACATGTCAGACAGTACAATAGATCCCCAAAGGGCAAACTCATCTCCAATCAGACCAAAGAAAACATCTGGGGTGTGGGGATGCCCTAACTATGATTCAGTGGAGCTAACTTTACAAAGTTTTACAAAGTTTCAACAAAATACATATACAACCAAAATACACCCACATGAGCAACTGCAGGCTCGTCAAAGGAAGTCTCAAGAGGTCGGCCACTAGAAGGCAGCTGGGGGTAGATTAGAGTCCCTACTACTCTCTGAAAAAATATATATATATATATATAAAAACAAATGAGTTTGATACTCAATGAATAAGTAATACCGACCCTTTTTAAAATAAAGGTAGGGTCACAAACATATGGGTACATATTTATAGATATATTGCGTAAAACATGTTTTATGCAAACTCTTTCGTACAATTGCACTGAAAGTATCTAAGCAGAACCAATTTAAACAGACGCAGAGCACACAACTCGCGGGGAAAAATCACTACAGACGCAAAGCATTCAGCTTGCGGAGATAATATAACTCCACGTGTGGTGGCCTACACACGGGGCTAGCACAACCCCTGCTAGCTGAGGTACAGATCATGGTGCACCAGGGCTAACATCCACTGTTGTTAGCTATAGGGTTCTGAGCAGATAACTTCCTAAAATCATGTAATTTATCATTCAACATCTCAGACAGAATACCTTCCAGATCAATTTCATAGTAAATTTTCGGATAGTTCGAACATCTATCGATTTTTTAAAAAAATTTCACATTCGAACTGATTTATGGTAAACATATATATGACAAAATATTGAAATGTACATCTCGATAAATAGATAATCCAAGTTTTAAAACACTGCAAGGAAACTTAGGAACAGAAATAAGAATTTCTTGAGTCTCACGGTCCGCATTACTTACTCACCTTCCAAGAATTTTATAGAGATTTCCTGACCCGTTCCTCGGCTATAACTTAGTCTCCTGAATACCCTACAAGACCCATTTACCAGAGTTTAGAAGATGAAGCACTCTAATTAATTTCGACAGGACTTATCTTAATCAAAAATTTATTCCTCTACTCAATTTCACGCCCTCCATACGTATACAATATACATAATATACATATATGGAAATATAAATATGTATATATATATATATATGTTCATATAGTACAGTAGGGTGTTTTGGGATTTCTCATTCCAAGGCTCACCTTCGCTCAAGGGAGCAAACAAAAACAAAACCATGCTATTATTATTATTATTATTATTATTATTATTATTATTATTATTATTATTATTATTTTGTACCATTTCCTCAACTAGACTCAAAATCAAAGAGGAGGAAAAGCAGCGCAAAAACACGTATAGGAAAGTGGCATTACAATTTATTAGGAAGGGAATTAAGATTGTTCCAACCAAATCATCCTTTTGCCACACTTTTTGTCTTCTGTACAAGACTTCCCTCAGCTGGCCATAACAGAACGTGTTTAGCAATTAAAAAAAAATACAAGGAAAAGAGATGCCAACAAAGGAAACTAAATGGAGTTGCACATACCCCAAAAACCTATATGGCATTAATCAATCAGCCACACCCAAAGCCACAAAGCTTAGCTTAAACGAAAAGAAAGCAAGCAGCAACAAGAATCAAACCAGAAAAAAAATGAAGTGGAGGTGATAAGGGAGATGAGGCGCTGTTCAGCAGAACCGAGGGAGATGAGGCACTATTCAGCAGAAGAAATATGCACAGCAGAATGAGCAGCTTGGGGAGAGGAGTTTCTGGCATGATTTCACTAGCCACCAGCAGCAAAACGGGCTAGATTTCTGCAGCTGAAATTCAAACCAGAACCAGAAAAATTAGCGCTAAACAGGGGCAGTAAAGTGGCGCTGAACAGAGGAGGAAAATTGCAGTGTTTACTCAGCACTATAGTTCATCCAGCAGGGAGCTTCCATGCGACTAAATGAAGCAGCAAAACTGAAGTAGATTCACAGTGTGAGAAAGTAGAAAACCAGCGTCCAGCAACTCGAACAAGCAGAGAAGCCAGCGTCCAGCGAAACAGGGGATGAAGTTCTGTCGGTTCTGTGCTTGCTTTGCTGGAAGGATATGTATTACTAAAATCTGGATGAGAGAAGATCGAAAAACCAGGCTGAAAGTGATTAAAAGGAAGGGTATATATGTAAGTTGTAGAAGGGCAGAAGCTGGTACGTGGCAGCTGCATGAATTAGCATTGAAAAGTTAACTTCCCAGCATGCATTCTTCTTCACGTCGGGTTTTTTACAATCTCTCCCCCTAAAGAAAATTCGGTCCCCGAATTTATACATACATATACATACTAACCTTAGTTCTCAAATAAATAGGGATATTTTGCCCGCATTTCGCTTTCTATCTCCCATGTAGCCTCCTCTGGGGTATGGTGCCGCCACAGAACTTTCATGGACACGATCTCCTTAGAACGTAACTTCTTCGTTTGTCTATCCAAAATTGCAACAGGAACTTCTTCATAAGCTAAATCTTCACCTAAAGAAACATCTTGGTTCTGTAACACATGAGAAGGATCAGGTAGATATTTCCTTAACATTGAAACATGAAATACTGGGTGGATATTAGATAATTCTGGCGATAATGCTAACCGATAAGTTACAGCCCTAACTCGTTCCAAGATCTCAAATGGTCCCACATATCTCAGGGTTAACTTTCCTTTTTTTCCAAATCTCATCACACCTTTCATAGGTGATACCCTGAGAAACACATAGTCCCCAATCATAAATTCCAAATCACGGCGTCGACGGTCCACATACGCTTTCTGCCTGCTCTAAGCTGCTACCAATCTCTCCTTGATTACTTTCACCTTTTCTAAGGCATCTTGCACTAATTCAGGTCTTAATGATTTAACTTCTCCGGTTTCAAACCATCCAATGGGAGACCTGCACCGTCTCCCATATAATGCCTCAAAGGGTGCCATCTGTATGCTAGCTTGATAACTATTATTATAAGCAAATTCCACTAATGATAAATAGTTATCCCAGCTACCACCAAAATCCATAACACACAACTTTAGCATATCTTCTATTATTTATACCGTCCTCTCAGATTGCCCATCAGTCTGAGGATGAAAGGCAGTGCTAAGATCTAATCGGGTACCCATAGCCTCTTGAAAAGATCTCCAAAACTTAGAAGTAAATTGGGGTCCTCGATCAGAAATTATAGACACTGGTATACTATGAAGCTTCACTATCTCATTCATGTAAAGCTGTGCATATTTTGCCACATTATAGGTTGTCTTCACAGGGAGAAAATGAGCTGTTTTAGTGAGTCTGTCCACAATCACCCAGATGGAATCATAACCCCTTACTGTTCGAGGTAATCCCGTTACAAAGTCCATAGTGATTCTTTTCCACTTCCACTCGGGTATTTCCAGCCGTTGATGTAGCCCTACAGGTTTCTGATGTTCTGCTTTAACTTGCTGACATGCCAAACAATGAGAAGCAAAATTTGCTATATCTCTCTTCATACCTTCCCACCAGTATACTTGCTTTAAATCTTGGTACATCTTGGTAGAACCTGGATGGATCATATATCGAGAACAATGAGCTTCTTCCATAAGTTCCCTCTTCAATTCATCCACATTTGGCACACACAATCAAGTACCGAACCATAAAATGCCATTTGAATCTAAAACGAATTCATTTTTCCTTCCACTTTTGACGTCCTCCACCAATTTACAAATTTGTGCATCCCTGGCTTGAGTAGTTTTCAACTTCTCAAATAAAGACGAATGAAGCTGCACATGCGCCAAAAACATTCCTAGCTCTTTAATCTCCAATTGAATTCCTGAACGCTCAATTTTATGAAGATCTAAAATTAGCGGTCTCCGTGTCTCCGCAATATGGCTCAAACTTCCCATGGATTTCCTACTCAGAGCATCTGCTACCACATTAGCCTTATCTGGATGGTATAAAATGGTACAATCATAATCTTTGAGTAGCTCCATCCACCTTCTTTGCCTAAGATTCAGATCTCGCTGTTGGAAGATGTATTTAAGGCTTTTATGATCTGTATAAATTTCACATGTCTCCCCATATAAATAATGTCTCCAGATTTTGAGAGCGAAAACCACTGCTGCCATTTCTAAATCATGGGTTGGGTAATTCTGTTCATGCTTCTTGAGTTGTCTAGAGGCATAAGCAATCACATGACCATGCTGCATCAATACACATCCCAGGCCAATCCCAGAAGCATCACAGTACACAACATACCCTCCCGATCCAGAGGGTAATGCCAAAATTGGTGCAGAAGTCAGAGAATCCTTCAATTTCTGAAACCCCTCTTCACACAGCTTAGACCACTGAAATTTCACATTTTTTTAGGTTAGTTTTATCAGCGACGCAGCTATCTTAGAAAATTTTTTAACAAAGCGACGATAATAGCCTGCCAAGCCCAAGAAACTACGAATCTCTATAACGGTAGTAGGCCTCGGCCATTTTTGAACCGCTTCCACTTTACTAGGATCTACTTGCACCCCCTCTCTCGAGATTACATGGCCCAAAAATGCAATTCTCTCTAGCCAAAACTGGCATTTAGAAAGTTTAGCATATAGTTGATGTTCTCGTAACACTTGTAATGCCATTCTCAGATGCTGTTCATGCTCTTCATGACCCTTAGAATAAATCAAGATATCATCAAAGAACACAATAACAAATCGATCCAGAAATGGCTTAAACAATCGATTCATCAAGTCCATAAAGGCAACCGGGGCATTGGTTAACCCAAATGGCATCACTAGAAATTCATAATGCCCATACCGGGTTCTAAAAGCAGTTTTTGAAATATCTTCCCTTCTGATTCGTAGCTGATGATAACCTGATCTTAAATCAATTTTTGAGAAGTATTGAGCTCCCTGTAATTGGTCAAATAGGTCATCTATACGAGGCAAAGGGTACTTATTCTTCACTGTCACTTTATTTAGCTGTCTGTAATCTACACATAAGCGAAGAGAACCATCCTTCTTCTTGACAAAAAGAACAGGTGTGCCCCAAGGGGACGTACTAGGGCGAATAAAACCCTTATCCAACAGGTCTTGCAATTGATTCTTTAGTTCACTAAGCTCCAAAGGTGCCATTCGATAGGGAGGAATAGATATAGGCTGAGTGCCTGATAACACATCAATACAAAATTCAATTTCCCTTTCAGGAGGTAATCCTGGTAATTCCTCGGGAAAAATATCAGGGAATTCTTTTACCACAGGAACCTGTTCCAATATTGGGACTTGTAGTTCCATATCCCAAACCATCGCTAAATATCCTTGATACCCCTTCTTTAAGAGCCTCTGAGCTTCTATCACAGATATTAAATTGTTTGGTGCTTCACTTCGGTCACCTTGAATGACAAAAGGTGATTTTTCAGGAAAATTACATCTCACTTGCTTAAGATGACAATCCACCACTGCATAGCAGGACGCTAACCAATCCATTCCGAGTATTACATCAAACTCCGCTATCGCAAGCACTATCAAGTCAACTAGCGTCTCGCAATCAGCCAGTGTAATCATACATGCCTTATATACCCGATCTACCTTTACAAATTCCCCCACTGGGGTTGCCACAAGCAACGGGTATTCTAACTTTTCAGAGTCCTTACCAATCTTCTTTGCAAAGTAGAGAGATATATAGGAATGTGTAGAGCCAGGATCAAATAAGGAGTAAGCAGCATGTGAACAAACCGTAAGTATACCTGTTACCATAGCATTAGATGCTTGTGCGTCCTGTCTATTTAGTGTAAAAACTCGAGCCTGACCTCGTCCTGCAGTCGCCTGTCCTCTGCCTACTACTGTCCCACTGCTACTACCTCGGCCACTCTGAACCGTAACTGCACCGGTAGATGGAGTCCCCGTTGAAAATTGCCTGGTGGGTCGAACTGATGCTTGACTCGAATCAGGGTAGCGCTGAGGACAATCTCTCCCCAAGTGTCCCACTTGCCCGCAGCGAAAACACGCCCCCATCTCTCTGTGGCAAGTGCCTGAATGTATCTTTCCACAAATGGAACAGTGACCTCTAGACTGATGGGATGGAGCAGTAACTGGGGTAGACATCGTGCTAACCCCTAGGAACGATGCTCTAGGCCGGTCAGTACCGGTAGAAAATGAGGTTGGAGGCCCCGTAAAAGTTTGAGTAAATCTCTGATGACTCTGAGGCCTGAGACCATAAGAAGGTCCAGCTACAAAAGAACTACCTCCCTGTCTCCCATCACCTTCACGCTTCCTCTTTCTCTGAGAAATGTCCTCCTCCTTATCTCTCATCTCTATCATACGTACACAATCCACCGCAGCTGAATATGAGGGAAAAAGGTTCATCTGTGGAGCAATCACCCCATACAACATACGAGGTAGTCCATTCACAAATCGCTTGATCCTATCCCTCTCAGTAGGGACTAGGTATGGGGCGTAGCGAGACAACTGTCTGAATCGGATGTCATAATCAGAAACGCTCATGCCTGGAATTAATTTGAGACCCTCAAATTCTTTGGCCCTAGCATCCCGGACACTCTGTGGCAAGAAGCGATCCATAAAGAGTCCCTTAAACTCTTCCCATATCATTGGAGGAGCTCCAATCGGCCTTTCCCCCAGTAAGGTCTGATACTATGTGTAAGTCGCATCTTGTAACTGAAACCCAGCAAATTCAGCGAATTTTGCACTTGAGCAACTTAGAGCTCGGCATATCGTCTCGATACCATCCATAAACAACTGGGGATCCTCTTGACTATCTGTCCCAGAATAAATGGGAGGCTTTAATTTTAAAAACTGGGAGAGGGTTACTAGGACCTCTCTCTCCTCCCTAATCACCTGAGGCCCGACCGGTCTTGGCTGAACTGGTGGTGCAATTTCCTCCACAGGCGGTGGAGGCTCTACCCGGTCCGCAGGTGAGGCCTGCCTAGGGGGCCGAATAGTTCCTCGACCCCTACCCCGACCTAGACCACGGCCTCTGACAGGTGGAGTAGTTTGTTGGGCTGATGTACTTGCAGAAGCCTCATCTACAGCCTTATCCACAGCTGCTAATCTATTGACTGAACGAATTTTGGGAGGCATCTCTACACACTACAAGAAGAAATATGATCATCATTCAAATCATTCTCCAGATTAAAGTGACATTTAACAAAATAATAGACTTGAAGGAATGACTTAGGACATCCTATAAGGTTTTCAGTGACACCCCAAGTATAGTTACGCCCGGGTTCATAACCATAATTGAGATTCCACCGAAAACTCTTGCTCCACAGGACCACAGAAAGACCTAAGCTCTGATACCAAACTGTCACATCCCAAAATTTAAGAATTCTGACGCAGAAGCGGAAACATGAAGAAAATACTTATCGGCATCAATTTGAATCATATAAAACATACAAGCTTTTCTTTAAAAGGCATTTGTAGAAATTCCGGCAGAGTCTCCTCTATAACGTAGACCTCCCGATATTTCTACAACATGTCAGACAGTACAATAGATCCCCAAAGGGCAAACTCATCTCCAATCAAACCAAAGAAAACATCTAGGGTGTGGGGATGCCCTAACTATGATTCAGTGGAGCTAACTTTACAAAGTTTTACAAAGTTTCAACAAAATACATATACAACCAAAATACACCCACATGAGCAACTGCAGGCTCGTCAAAGGAAGTCTCAAGAGGTCGGCCACTAAAAGGCAGCTGGGGGTAGATTAGAGTCCCTACTACTCTCTGAAAAAAAAAATATATATATATAAAAACAAATGAGTTTGATACTCAATGAATAAGTAATACCGACCCTTTTTAAAATAAAGGTAGGGTCACAAACATATGGGTACATATTTATAGATATATCGCGTAAGACATGTTTTATGCAAACTCTTTCGTACAATTGCACTGAAAGTATCTAAGCAGAACCAATTTAAACAGACGCAGAGCACACAGCTCGCGGGGAAAAATCACTACAGACGCAAAGCATTCAGCTTGCGGAGATAATATAACTCCACGTGTGGTGGCCTACACACGGGGCTAGCACCACCCCTGCTAGCTGAGGTACAGATCATGGTGCACCAGGGCTAACATCCACTGCTGTTAGCTACAGGGTTCTGAGTAGATAACTTCCTAAAATCATGTAATTTATCATTCAACATCTCAGACAGAATACCTTCCAGATCAATTTCATAGTAAATTTTTGGATAGTTCGAACATCTATCGATTTTAAAAAAAAAATTCACATTCGAACTGATTTATGGTAAACATATATATGACAAAATATTGAAATGTGCATCTCGATAAATAGATAATCCAAGTTTTAAAACACTGCAAGGAAACTTAGGAACAGAAATAAGAATTTCTTGAGTCTCACGGTCCGCATTACTTACTCACCTTCCAAGAATTTTATAGAGATTTCCTGACCCGTTCCTCGACTATAACTTAGTCTCCTGAATACCCTACAAGACCCATTTACTAGAGTTTAGAAGATGAAGCACTCCAATTAATTTCGACAGGACTTATCTTAATCGAAAATTTATTCCTCTACTCAATTTCATGCCCTCCATACGTATACAATATACATAATATACATATATGGAAATATAAATATGTATATATATATATATATGTTCATATAGTACAGTAGGGCATTTTGGGATTTCTCATTCCAAGGCTCACCTTCGCTCAAGGGAGCAAACAAAAATAAAACCATGCTATTATTATTATTTTTTTTTGTTCCATTTCCTCAACTAGACTCAAAATCAAAGAGGAGGAAAAGTAGCGCAAAAACACGTATAGGAAAGTGGCATTACAATTTATTAGGAAGGGAATTAAGATTGTTCCAACCAAATCATCTTTTTGCCACACTTTTTGTCTTCTGTACAAGACTTCCCTCAGCTGGCCATAACAAAACGTGTTCAGCAATTAAAAAAAAAAACAAGGAAAAGAGATGCCAACAAAGGAAACTAAATGGAGCTGCACATACCCCAGAAACCTATATGGCGTTAATCAATCAGCCACACCCACAGCCACAAAGCTTAGCTTAAACGAAAAGAAAGCAAGCAGCAACAAGAATCGAACCAGAAAAAAAACAAAGTGGAGGTGATAAGGGAGATGAGGCGCTATTCAGCAGAAGAAATACACACAGCAGAACGGACAGCTTGGGGAGAGGAGTTTCTGGCATGATTTCACTAGCCACCAGCAGCAAAACGGGCTAGATTTCTACAGCTGAAATTCAAACCAGAACCAGAAAAATTAGCGCTAAACAGGGGCAGTAAAGTGGCGTTGAACAGAGGAGGAAAATTGCAGTGTTTACTCAGCACTATAGTTCATCCAGCAGGGAGATTCCATGCGACTAAATGAAGCAGCAAAATTGAAGTAGATTCACAGCGTGAGAAAGCAAAAAACCAGCGTCCAGCAGCTCGAAGAAGCAGAGAAGCCAGCGTCCCGCAAAACAGAGGATGAAGTTCTGTCTGTTCTGTGCTTGCTTTGCTGAAAGGATATGTATTGCTGAAATCTGGATGAGAGAAGACCAAAAAACCAGGCTGAAAGTGATTAAAAGGAAGGGTATATATGTAAGTTGCAGAAGGGCAGAAGCTGGTACGTGGCAGCTGCATGAATTAGCATTGAAAAGTCAACTTCCCAGCATGCATTCTTCTTCACGTCGGGTTTTTTACAAATTTATCAAAGTTTGTCATGCAATTCAAATTAACAAACATCCTAAATCCATGCCAAGAGCAGAGCATCATAGCAGCACTTCATTCATAAAAATTTTAATCCTAGCATTGTAGTCAGGAATATATTACTTACAGGACCAACACAAGAAAGGATAGTCAGGAGGTTTAATCCCGTGATAATCACGAAAGCAACAATATACAGTCATCCCAAAATCCAAGCATTCAAACATTTTACCCAGAATCTAAAACACTTAAGCAGAATTACCCATAATCCAAACATTCAAAAAGGAGTATAAAATTGTAGAATCAACATGATATAATAGGAAGAACAGATTTGAAAAGATTAGAAACTCTTACCTTCCTTCAATTGTTTCTGAAGAACGCCTATACCATTCCCTCTTCCTTTCCAAAATCGCTTCTTTCTCCCTTTGTCACTCTGCTTCTTCGTCAGACTCTTTCTCAGACGCCCTTCCTCTTCGTGAATGAACATCTCTCCAACGCTCTCTTCCTCATAGGCTTCCTTCTCCTATTCTGCTACCCTTCCTCCCTTCTCTTTTTGATCGACTCAGACTCCATTTTATTCAGAGAAAAGCTTACCTGGACAAAATACAGGTTTACAACCAGTATTAGAGAGCTACCAAATACAATTCGGACTTTGAAACATCTTCGCCACCATAATGTCTCAAACACAAATGTTGAAAGCTTTCCTGTCAATCACAAACCTGTGTGAGTTGGAAACCATTAAGCTCAATAATTATTTCAAGTTTCTTCATCTGCCTAAAGACATGAGAAACTTGACAAACCTTCGACACCTCAAGCTGGGCATAAAGAGTCAAATAAGTTCTTTGCTAGTACAATTTGGAAAATTGACAAGCCTCCAAACTTTATTTGCATTTATTGTAGCCAAAGTGGAAAGACAGCGAATTGAGGAGCTTAAGCATATGAGGTGACTCCGTGGATCCATTTGCATCACCAGTGTTGAGAATGTGAAAAATTCAGAAGCTATCACTGTGAAGTTGTACTGAAAGCCATATTTGGACAAACTGGAGTTGGAATGGAATGAGATTACACATACTCAACTAGGACAAGATGTCTTAACAAGCTTGGGGCCTCATAATAAGATCAAGGAGCTAATTATATCAAGCTATTGTTATGTTAGATTGGCTTACTAGTCCATCATTTTGCAAGCTTCAAAGCATTTACTTGCATAAATGCTACAAAAGCATCTTCCTCCTTTTATTGACCAACTTCCAATGCTCACTTCCCTTTACATTCATGGCATGCCTGATCGAGAAAAGGTAGAAGGTAAGTTTACAGGTTCTAGTAGACCTCTTCCTTCTTTATTGACACCCAGATTTAACAATATGCTAAAGTTGCAAAAATGGATAGATTAGACAAACGGTAACATGCCTAAACTACGTCATTTTCGAGTTGAGAATTGTCCAATCTTAAAGTTCCTTCCTTCCTTTCCATGTCTCACTCCTCTTGAAACTTTAGACAATAGTCGTTGTCTAGAAGTTCAATTATAGCCAGATGGAGAGCTACCAAAATCCTTAAATTCATTAATCATTACACAGTGTGACAATCTTGAGATAGATAAATGCAATTGGATAAAAATAAGGTCAATCTCTTACGTTGAGGTTAATGGTCAATTTATTCAAGGACAATAGCATGCCAATTGAAGCTATCATATGTTTAAAACTAGAACAAAGATAAATGGAGGGCGTGAGATATTAGAAAGATTACTACAATTAACCTTGTAAATGAATTCTTTAATGCACAGTATTTGAACAAAACCAATGTTAGACACATTTAGTAACTTAATTTGTAGAAAGTGAAATTGTTATCTTCCTTTTGCAGCAATGGATGGATTTGACAATAAAAAGGACCGTTATCTTTATAAACCATGTAATTATAAGCATGTAGTTCTAGCCATGTATACAGCATTACAAATTTCGCTAAAAAAATTAAAATTCAAAATGACGAAAGTTTAAATTGAATTCCACGATTAATTTTTTCTATAAAAATATAAGTTTTAAAGATAATCACTTTTATTGAATTTAATTTAAATTTTTAAAATAATAAATAAATAAATATATCTTTGAGAAGGAGAAAATTTTGGGAAAAAATTTAGAGGTTTTGAAAAAGGAAAAAACTTATACAATTTTCTTATACCTTTGCCATCAAATTCCTCAATAAAAATAAAATAAGTGTACAATTTTCCAATCAAAAGATGACAAGTGTATACTTATCATATTTTGATTAAAAAATTATACACTTATTATATACTTATCATTTTTTGATTAAAAAATTATACGCTTATTATATTTTAATTGAAAAACATAGTAGTAAAAGTATAAAAAACTATGTCTAAATTTAGTCTTTTGAGAAAAATAGAATTCAAGGCTACCAGTATTAATCATAATATATATATAATTTCAAAATAATGAATACATAACATAGCCACTTTTGTTTGAATCTAATACAAATTTTCAATATAATCAAAAAATAAATAGTGTTTTGTTAAGGCAGAAAAAGAAAATTATATAAAATATCCAGAAAATAAAAATAAAAAATAAATTTTTACTGAAATAATATAAATTTTGAAGTTATAATTTTCTTACAAAAGTTTAAAGCTTTATAGATAAATAATTTTTCTCTTAATCTAATCTAAATACTCAAAGTAGTAAAACTTTGCCAACCAAAAGTAGCTCAAGTGGTAAGATGTGATGGGGATATAGGTAATGTCAAAAGTTTAATCTCATAGCCCAAAGGTAGAAATGGTTATACCCTTTTGTTTTACCGTGCTTGATGAGCTATTCTAGAATCATGAGGGTTATATATTGTTCTTTTAGGGTGGCTTTAAGAGCACACTAATCAAGTTTAGAAGCTTGTAAAACTTCTCTAAGGCCATTATTAAAAAAAAAGAGAAAAAAAAAGGATTTAACTACATTTTTTTAAGTGGATTGAGTGATGGTTATAACCATCTCTGAGTCATCTAATGACCATTATATTATTTGCATTGAACCACTCATTGCAAATATTTTAACCATAATTTTTATAAACCTTTGATAAAATTGTCACTAGATCGTAGCTACAATTTATAAGAATCATAGCAAGACCATGGTCTAGCTATGGTTTTAATAGCCATGGCTAAACTATAATCTATCTATAGTTATTCTAACCGTAGTTAAATAACTGTGACTATACATGGTTTAAGTATGATTCTTATAAACTACAGCTAAACTTCTTCATTCTTAAGGTGATAGTTTTAATTGCTGTTACAAAAAAAAAATTATTTTTTTAACTTTGAAATATATTGTTCTATTAAATTTTTTCTTTACTAAACAAATTATAATATACAAAAAGATATTTTGACATTGATGAAAAAAAAAACAGAGTAACAACCTATAAACATAGAATGTATCATACATTATCAGTATAACTTAATACTGATGTATCATATTAGTTTCAAACATACAAAGATATAAACTACTTGAATAAGTTAATATGCACTTTCTTTTTTTCCTTCATCTTGAAACAACGTATTGGTACAGCTCAGGCTTTTTTTGAAACATGCAGATCTTGACAGTGGCAACTGCAATTGTTAAAGGCACACCTCATCAACTCCATCTTTATGGTGGTAATTGAAATTTGAACCCAAATTAAGTAAAGCTCCTATAGTGTGTGTAGAAACAAATGGCCTTTAGCCTCTAATAACAAATATTAAATCATTCTCAACTAGAGATTATGAAAGCTTCAATGCCCATAAGTCACTTGTCACTATCTCAT